>VZTE01003838.1:0-14241 GCA_013397775.1 Eulacestoma nigropectus | reverse complement strand
GCGAGTGACAGCGGGAAGGGGCGGTGGGAGCGGGCGGGGAGGGGAGGGGAAGGCAAGGCAAGGCAAGGCAAGGGAAGGGAGGGGAAGGGAAGGCAAGGCAAGGGAACGGAAGGCAAGGGAACGGAAGGCAAGACAAGACGAGGCAAGGCAGGACAAGGCAAGGCAGGACAAGGCAAGGCAAAGCAAGGGAAGGCGAGGCGAGGGAAGGGAAGGCGAGGCGCCGCGGAGTCCCGGAGAGGGGGGCTGGGAGCGCCCGAGAGCGGCCCCAGCTGTGGGACAAAGAGCGTGAGGGGCGGCCTGGCGGCAGAAAAAGGGAGAAGAGGAAGAATTAATCAGTGACTATTTTATATGAGCTTAAAATGGTGAGGTTTCTTATTCTGTTGTTTTGGGGTCAGATGCAGTGTCTCGATTCAGGAGAGCTGTTTGAGATGGAGATTGTCGGTGGCACCTGCAAAATTCTGTATTCCTTTTCTGTGCAAAGTCACTTGCTGAACAAACTGCAGGGTTCAAGACTGGTGTTCAATGGATTTATGTGGGAATTGCGTAGAACACACTAACATCATCTCAAACTGATCCCTTTGACATAATTGTTATGGTGCTACCAGCTTTAGGAATTGTTCAGAAATAGGCCTGGTCAAGGATGTGAGTTTAAACTGGTTTCATATTATTTCTTAGGCCTAATGCAGGTTTTATACAGAAAACTTTGATGTATTTTTCTATATTCTATTCAAATCCTATTTCCATAGCAAGTCTCTGTTAATCCTGTCTTCCTTAGTAAAAAGTGATTGCTCTTTATTTCCATGACTTATTTAGAATCTTACATTTTAAATGGAACAAGCATTTAATAATATACAGAAATGTCTAGTAAAGTTAGAAAATAAGGTAATGTGTAGTAGGAGGAGAGTAGTTAAAAACTGTTTAAATGCATGTAAGCAAAAATTTTGCCTACAGGGCTCAGCATCCAATCATCTGGCTCTAATTCCCCCCCACCCCTAAAAAACCCCAAACCCACACACTTGGATATGATACTCATAAAGTGAAAATAACAGTAATTTCAGTGCTGCTAATCAGAAAACTCTGTGGGAAGAAGTAAAATTGTCCATTTATTGGACACCTTCTAGCCACAGGCTAGAAATAGTCCTCAAGTAGTGTCTGCGGGGAGCTGTCTAGGAGCAATCTGTGGCTTTGTTTCCTTCTCCAGAACAGATGGTTGCTGGCAGACCGGGCTTCTCATCAGTGCCTTCCCTCTGAACTCTTCTGATTTTTGCATGTCTACTAAGCAGGTCTCTTCCTAGTAAATTTAGTCCTCAAATTAAGAGATACCTGGGAAATACTTGGAAAGACACAAGGGAACAGAAGGCTGTCATATTGTTGGCTCCTTCAAGAGAGGGAGAGGTGTTGAGTATTCTTTTTACTGAAGGAGTACAATAAAGGGCTGGAGATGGTAACTTTTTCCTTTTTTTTTTTTCTGCTTTTATCTGCTTTTAACTTTTAAATGGTTGCTGAAACATTGGAAAAAAAAGGATAAAAAGACTGATAAGGTTTCAACGAGGTTTCAGTTGGAAGGAGGTATAGATATGAAGTGGAAAAACCAAGTGTAAAGGAAGTCAAAAGAAGATGAAGGGAAAAAGAAAATAAAATACTGGGATGAATTTTCCTTCCTTCCAGGACAGATATTGAGGCAAGACCTAAAAGTAATCTAACCCTCCCCCAACAAAAATGCCTCTTGTTTTTTTGCTTTAGTGTTGTTTTGCTTTTGGGAATGAAGAGGGAGATATTAACACACGCAAACAGACATGTATTTTTAGGGATGCTTGTATTTCCTGGCCTTGGGAAGCAGGGTGGCCCATCTGGAGCTCCTTATCCACGAGTAGCTCTTGAGGAGCTGTTGTGCTGAGGCCGTGTCAGTCTGAGCGGTGCTGGGCCTGCTGCAGGAGGAAACAAACCACCAGCAGTTCTTGAGGCAAACACTTGGGTTTTGCTGCATGTCCGCTCCAGGGCTGTCCCAGAGGAAGCCTGGGCTCTGGTGAGTT
Organism: Eulacestoma nigropectus; assembly: GCA_013397775.1. NCBI lineage: Eukaryota > Metazoa > Chordata > Aves > Passeriformes > Eulacestoma > Eulacestoma nigropectus. The sequence goes on along the minus strand of VZTE01003838.1, from coordinate 12,208 downwards.
GTTGTTGCCTGTTCTGCTCTGCAGGGCCCCTCTCCTCTCCAGGCCATGTCCCTTGCAGTTCCTGGCCATCTGAAGAGTGTGATGTGCTGCTTACAGGGCACAGCCCTCTCCTGTCCTGGTGAACAGCTGGCAAGTGTTGCTGCAGGAGCTGAGGGCCACCACCCCAACTCTTTCTAACCATATTCTGTTTTACCAACGTGCAGTTTTACCAAGAGATCCCAAAACTACACGAGCCATGCTGACTAAAGTCTACTGTATTCACAGGCAGAAATCTGTTCTACAAACTGAGTCTTACAGTTCAATACATCAACATGTTCTTTCACACTATCTGGAGGTATCCAAATATGCTCCTATTTTGTTATCCAACTGATTTAATTGTATTCAGTGGAGTGAGCAGAATTTGGTTCTGTCAACACTAACAGTGGAGTTACACACAATAGGCGTATTTTTTATTTTGACTCCCTGGATTTATTTACATATTGTTACAGGGTTGGTTTTTTTTTACAGTGCTGTATAACAACTTTTAGCACGTAACTATCTCTAAAGATCAGACATTTCATTTGAAATTTACTGCAGATTAAATTTGTGGATTGAGAGCACAAAAGCACAAAGGCACAAAGGACTGGTAAGAATTGTAGCCTTAAAGTTAATATGTCGTACCAGATGGCAGGAATTTTAGACAGACTGTGAAATAAATAGGAAGTTCACACTTCCTAATATGAACAGGGCATGAAAACATGCAATTCAACAAGAGTGTGTAATACCCAATGCCGAATAAAGAGGAGACTCTCAAGGGCTAGAAAATATGTGGTGTAGCTATCTATTGTGACATTGTACCTTAAAATTATTTTTCTGGAGTCTTACAATGCAATATTTATACTGAGTAGTCTGTTTTTTTAATTTTGTGAATTCTATTTTGAAGGATGGCAGTATGATTAACTATTTAGTAAAGTCCTGTGTAAATCAGCCTAGAATAGATATATTCAGTTATGTTTTCCCCACTGATGTTACATATACGTGAAAAGTGCTCTCCAAGACCTCCATTGAATAGGAAGGGAAGGAAATCAGTGCACAGTTTAAACAAAAAATTTAACAATGTTGTTTAGGGAGAGAGGAAAGCAGCTTTGAAATGTATTATGAGTGCAACTCGATGTCATGGGCTGTAGGAGGAAGAAATCATTATCTTGGGAAAAAAGCAGCACTGGCACAATAGCCATGTGCAGATGTTAATAAGCGTATGCCTATCAGCAAGGTGTGGGATAAGATTAGGAAGATGAATATTAGTAACATAATCACTCAGGAGTGTGTTGTCTTGTTACAGGAAAAACCTAATTTACAAGAGGTTGTTTCTGTTAATCATATGGAGATACATTTAGGAAAAGGAAATGTGGGGAAAACCAGGGTGATTTTGGAAAACAGACTAGACCACTAATGTCCTATTGTATCAGCAGTGATTTTCCCTTTGCGGTTACTAATTACTGTGGATGACAGCACGCTGGAGTGCAGGATGAGCAGCAGCAGTGTTGCGCTGATATTTGGGCTGTGTGCTCAGGTGGAGTTGAGCAGCAATGAGCACGCAGGTCTGGCTGGGGCTGTGTCGTACAGTCTGTACAGTGTGTCACAGCCCCTGTGGCCACAGCCTGACCCACTCCTGCTGCCTGGATGTTTGACAATGCAGGCATACACGTAGGCAAATTGGGCTTCTAAAAATACATTTCACAAATCATCCATTCCAGCTGTCAGGGTGAGAGCAGTCCTTTTGTCCTGCAGCCCTGGACAACGAAAATCCCGTTTCAGACAAATGAAATTTAGTCCTTTGCTGCCCACTAGGAAAGCTGCTGACCTGTGCTTTATGCCCTCAGTGCTCTGCCCCACCACTGTGTCCAACCTGAGGCTTGGCACACGGGTTGGCCTCTTGCCCAGAGCCTCTGTAAACAGCACCAACTGGCAAAAGCAAGGCGTGGGCAGAGCCCTCAGTGCTCTCCGGAGCAGTTCCTGCCTGTTGCCTCCACAGGGCCAGTCCCATTCTGGAAAGAGTGAACACGGCTGGCTATATATGGCCACCTAAAAATACAAATAGGGACTATCACCTTTTCTTGTCTGACAAGTCAAAGATCCAGGTCACCTTAAAAAATGCTATGCTGCAAGCCATACTGGCTATAGGGAAAATAAATAAATATATAAAGTATATAAACCTCTTAATCCTGCATGGATCAGTCCAGTTTTGATCGAACTGAACAGAGGCCATTGACTTCAACTGACACTGGATGTGTCCCGTGACCTTCTGGTTTATATATTTAGACTCCCCATACTAATCTTCTCTTCTACAGGTCTGATGTCATCACCATTATTATAAGCAGAACTTGTCACTTGATTGACAGCAAACAACCTTTCAAAAAAGTAGCCAAGGAGTAAGAATGTTTTGTCAGAGTGACATATGATCATGTCTGCCTGCAGTCCATTTTTGTTTACAGGCAGTGGAAGAATTTCAGATATTTATAAGGTCAGTGTCCCTAGTCCAGAGAAGAAGGAGAAGATGTGTTTGGTTTTAAATTGTTGTTCTGCTTAAAAAAACTGAATTCTAGTTGGGCTTAAATGAAGGACTAGGCTCTGAAGTAAATCCTTTGCCTGTTGCAGCCTGGGCACAGGAATGGGGTGCTCCCAGCTGCACACACGAAGGGGTCACTGGCATTTCATAATTTTGCTTTAAGAAGTCAAATACTTAAACATATGCATAATTCTTTTTGACTGTCTGGTGATTCAGATGTCTGGGATCTCATTTTGCTTGGTTTTTTGAAAACTTTCACAAAAAGGAATCAGCTTGCAAAACCACAAAAATGTACTTCTCAGCCAGCTGTGGTAAAATAGTTTACATGGCCCTCTCAATACTGGAGAAGTCTTTATATTTAAAAAAAGTATTCTGATAAGTAACAAATGAACATTAATTCATTATTAGTAAGGCATTAGCAGTTGGCTTAGAACTGTTCAAGGTATGCAGCAAACACGGAGGTGCTGAGAGAATATTTGTGAGACAAAAGAACAGTTGACATTCGCTCATACTAGAACTCTAGGATATTTTTTTCAAAACAGATATGCTGCAAATGTGGGAATGAGAACTAGACTGATTTTTTTTCTACTTAATTTGGCATTTAAGTATATGGCACAGTAAGGTTTGACAAAAAGTAAAGTGTAAATCTGTGTAACTGATCCCATTTATTAATAGGGTACTAAGGACTTGTAATATTATAGAGTCTAAATACTATTTAAGAAAAAGTGAAATAAATTTAGGATTAATTCTAGAACATTTATAAACAGGAATAGAAAAATAGTGTCCATTCTACTAAATGTTAGGAATTAGAGGCTACCTACCAAATGATGTTGTGTTTGTTTGACCTTGTTGAAATGATTCCAATGAAGTGTTGTGTATGTTTCAGATAACAAAATTTGACTTTTTTAGTAAGTGTCTTATATTGGATATAAAATTGTTATTTGAACAGTCTATACTAAACATTTTACCATACAAATGGTAGATTTTATTTAACTTATGTTAATGTAAATACACAAAAATAATACATGTTTATAAATATATATATAAATATTTAAAGTACTCTAGAAAGTAGCCTAAATGGTAGTTTTAAATCAGTTCCATGTGGTAATTCCTGCAACACATGATTGTTGCAGGGGGACTGGATAGGGGCCCAAATGCTATTGCATTGACTTCGTTTCTGTCAGGGCACTGTAACAAAGGCAACTAAATTTCAACTGCCTTAGTGGTACTGTTATTACCTTTTGCCTATACAGATTTTTATTGTGGAAGACTGCCAAATAAGGAGTAACGTCGTAATTGAGAACATGGAATTATCAAAGTAGGTTGAACAGAAGGATAACAGGGAAACATATAAGTTAATATTTCATGGATGAAACTTTGCTAAATTACTTGATAACACAGAGAAAAGTGTAGTAGATAAAGCTGTTATCTGATGCAGGCATGATGTACTGGCTTTTCTCTAGAGTTCCTTCAGTAATTACTGAAATGCTCAGTGTTTCACTGTATACCATAGATCTATCTATGCCTGAGATTGGGATTTAAGTAACCTCCTTACAGGAAGGTAGGAATCCACTTACAGGAACAACCTATGAGACTGACAAAGCCTCCTTCCTAAACGACTCTTGCTATACCCTCCATGCAGAGCCTCTTTTGGGTGTCCTATCCAAACCAGGCCAGGTCTCCTGGTGACATCATGAAACGTGAGATGCCCATGAGGTTGTCTTTGGCCACGATGGAGCTTTGGCCCCCTGTCTGTCTTCGGCTTGAGAAGATATTCAGGATGTTGACAGAGAAGAGTGGGACTTAGCTACTAAAACTTGGCAACCCAGGCTCGTCTGTTTTCCATGGGAGAGTGCAGCCCTCAGTGCTCGATTGGCTGAGGACCATTTTCCTCTGGCTCCAACAGGAAAACCAGCACAGGTGACCTCCCTGGCACCAGCATAGGTGACCTCACTGGCTGGTTTCTGGTTCCTGATTTGTTTAGTCAGCTTCCAATGCCTTCATACTTTCTCAGTAACTGCTGCCAAGAGTGTACGTGGTTTGTTTGCATCGTCTGCTTCCCCCCTGGGCCGGGCTCTCCTTGACACATTTGATACCACGTTTGAGCAGCTCACTCCCCTCATCACTAAACTAAAGTTGATGATGCAGTGCCCAGTAATTTTTTTCGTTTGTTTGCTTGCTCTTTAAGCTTCCTCAGCAAAAATGGTACCCAACTGGCTGTGTTACTAGGTGCAGATACCCTGCACTGCTGGACACATGCCAGGGATGCAGAAGCAGATCTCACAGGGGTTATGGTTCACTCTGCTGTTGTCTTTTTCACAGTCCAGAAATTCCTCAGTTGAACATTAAGGGCTACCAGAAGTTATTTCTCTGGCATCTCACAAAACTGAGATCCTTCAGCTGCACCAGACAGAGAGATGCCCTTGATGTCTGAGTGACTGGTTAATGGTGCTCTCTGCACCCCCTGTCTCAATTTCTGTGCTCTCCTTCTTTCAAGAGGCACATACAAACTTCTCTATTGTCATTGGGCTCCAAAGGTCACGACTCATCTGTCGATATAAATTGTGTGTAGCTTTGTGGAAATTGATAATTGTGGTTCCCAGTTCTTTTGCATGACATCTTATCAATTGCAGTATTGTAAAAGGAAGTAGAATAAGCTACCAAGTCTGTATCAGACTATCAGATCACAGTTGTGCCTGGTGTGAGAGGCAGGAAACAAACCATCAGTCCCACCAGAACTGCACATATGAATTATGCAGCTCTTGTGTGAGTTGTCACGTGTGTGAGCGCGGGGGACCATGAGACAACAGCCCTGTGGTAGCAACTGACAGCTGAGGGAAGGAAGATCTTCCCTTTTGTGTGTGCATTGCTAAATAATTAAAAGACGAGATAAACAGTACCTATGCATGCATCTTTTTTTCATTTCACAGTAATGAGTCAAGATACTATAAGTCAGATATGTGTATTTCAGACCCTTTTGGGCACCTATCAAGCCACCAGTTACTAAAAGATAAGGGAAATAAGATAAAGTGATCATAGGCCATACAAATTCTATACATCAGTTGTTTTCTGTTACTGGGTTTTGCATATGTTAGTTTTTCTTTCAGAATTCCAAGAGTAAGGAAATTTATAATTCTTGCAAAGTTAAGCTTTGATAGTGTTATTGAGTGTCAACACACTGTATTCACATCTCAAGGATTGTTATAATTCCAGGAGCCGGAAGATGAGAAGGCAATAAATAATAGGATACAAGGTATGCTTTTCGTCCTTTTTAATAGGAAAATATTTCAGCCATGGCAATGTAGTTGACAAATGTTTGTTTTAGCATAAAAGAAAAAGGAGAAGAAAAGAGATTGAAATGCGTAGTCATATGGGAAATAAAAAACCTAATCAATGAGTAATCATAAAAGCAGTGAAAAACTTCTCCCATAGTGTTCTTAAATTAAAATGTAGAACATGCACATGTATCCCCCAGTCTACTCAATATTGTTTCTAGAGAACTAACGATCTGTAGATTTGTTGGGGTAACACGATTTGCTCTTTCCTGGACTAATTGCCCACAAACATGAGCTTGGCCCCGTGTTAAACTAACGAACTCTTGCCTGTGAATGGAGGGTGATCCCAGGGATGGATGGTTACCGAAAAGTCAGATTTGGATATTAGATACATGTGTCCCTAGCAGGAGTTGTGGTTTTCTCCTCATGTGGATTAAAACCACACTGACAGTCTTCAGAGTTGCTAATTTAGGCCTTTTTGATTGCAAGTTCCAGGCAACTTCATGTTTTGCTTCATCTTATAATTCTAGGAATGGTAGCTTCCTGAGAAAAAGAAGCTCATAAGACTTTGGAACACTCTCTCTCATGGTTTCTGTGCATGCAGAATTGGCAAATCAGCCAGAACATAATCAGAATGAAGTTCAATCTGTAGTGGTTTTACACTCTATGTTTTTAAGAGTCTGCAATCATTTTTATGAAAACATGTAAACAGAAATCCTTGTAAAGCTCTTTTCTCCAGCTGTACAATGGTACACATGTCTTTTGGGGATTTTCAGCCATAACTATAGTAGCACTAACAAAAGCTTGTTTGTTTCAGTCATGTTTTTTCTTAATTATTTTAAAAATCACGGTGCTGGTCTTAGAGTGAGATCCATTTGCACATAGATCTCATTGAAGGCCCAGGACCTACAGTTAATATTATTCCATTCTGTGTCTAATCACACTCCCATTTTACATAAAACGAAGATGGGAGGTCGTTTCAAGGTCAGCAATTTATTTATTAATAATAATATTTGTAAATATTCTCAAAATCCAATTGAATAGTAATTTGAAGGCCTCAAAAATGCAAAGATCTGGAGAGATTAACCCCTGAAAAATTGGATAGTACCATGAATGATGAAGTACAAAGTTTTATCTGTAATTTAGGAACCTGCAGTTTTTTGCAGTGTAGTAATTTTTGCCCCCCTGTATGACCACACCTTTTAAATTCAAGTGTCTGATAATACAGACAAGCAAAATAAAACAGGCAGGTATTTCAAACAGAATCTGTAGAAAGGACAGCAGTAACATGTAGATCTTTTTGAAAAGATTCAGTCTATAGAACGGGGATTTTAAAGAGAGAGACTGGCAAAAGAATCAGGCTCATCTGATATGCAGAGGAAGAAATGTCAACCTGAGGGTAGCATCTTCTAGAACAAAATCTACATTTCCAGAGAACTTCCTTGAACTGAAACAAGCTGCAAGACGGGCTCATGTCTTAAAATACTAATAGTAAACTTGAGTGAGACATTCGTATTATGCAAATTCATTAAATTGCAATGATAATAAATCTTGAGAGATTACGTTTATAACAGAATATCAGATAGTTGTTTCTGGGTTTTCTAGGACCCCGAGATTTGTTTGGCATGCAGCTGAACCATCATTTATCTTTGCTGACAGCCCGGTTTTCATTTCTAGACTTTGTGCTGCTGTGCACCAAATGACACTGTCCAGCTGGGGGTATTTTTAGGCTGCTTTGTAGCAGATGCAGGCTGGCACATCCCTGCCTACTCCAGTGATGTGGGTCACATTCCCAGCAGGAGCCCCACCAAGAGACAAGGAAGGAAACCACTTGCAGAAATGAGAGAGGTGCAAAGCCCAAGCCTCAGAACTCTGCTTCAGTGGGTCAGCTGCCAAGAATTGCGTGTGAGTAGTGCCTTAAAGCTGTCTTTGCTTCCCTTCAGGGACTCGGCTTGCAACTGAAATATCACACATGGGGAATTTGCCAGAACTTTGAATTAATACGCACATGACCAAAACAGTTAAAGTCACCTCCTGTTCGGTGCTGCGAATTCCTCATCCTCAGACATGTATTCTATTCACTGCAGCAGTGAGGGATATTTGAAGAGGTGAGCGTATATTAAGGAATATATTCCGAGAGTTTAGTTGTGCTGCTTTTAAAATGTGCAGCAATCTTTGTGTTAAATTTAGCTGAGGACATCAGGCCCTATGACTGCAAAAAATTTATTTTTTTAGAAACCAAAGTAACTTAAATATCTGTTTTAAACCATTTCCATTGTGAAAAGTACCTTTAATCTGGAAAGATGTAGCATCTAATCTCAATAGCATGTTTTAAGACCTTTACTCTCTGTTGTATAGTATATGTGCAAAATAAGTACAATGTATAATATGTATATAATTACGCATAATTATAATGATTAATATTTAATTAATGCTAATACAACAAATAATAAATATAACAATTACTTGAAAAAGTAATAGTTCTAGGAACTGACATAATTCAATTAACAACAGGATGAATTCCCCATTGTTTTCAGCATAACCCCATTTCCCTGGCTGATGGAGTCACCTTATGAAAACAAGACCAGGACAGCTGGATCACAGACCTGCAAACCAGGCTTGGGCAAGGTGAACTTGGCAAGTGCTTTTACTGTGGATGTAGGCTAAAAGTACACGTATTTTAACAACTTTGCCACCCTTCTATATGAAAAAAAGATCTGCTTGCTTTCTTTTTAGATGAGTCCTTTTCCTGCTAGTTTGTCTAGTTTGTGTGTCACCACTAATGCACTTAGGACTGAATAAGCTCCATCAGGCTGTTGCATCAGGAGCAGAATTATTGCTTGCACTTCCTGAATTTATCTTCATTTTCATATTGAAGTCAGCAGTAGTAACTTTTAATATTAAATGGGCCAGGCTGACTTTTAGTATTAAATGGGCCAGGCTGACAACTAGTAAATTGAAACTGTAAACCAAATGTGATATAAAAATCAGAGGAGGCACCATTGCTTTTCTTCCAAACACTTGAAATAAGAGTAAAAATGTTATTTCAGCTTCACTGTTTGTAAAGGGGAAGAAACGCTGGATTGTAAGAGATGAAGTTTTTGTGTCATGGCTGAAAATACCTCTGAAGGAGTTTACCTGTCAGTACGGGTTACACAGCTACGCTCTCTGCCTGCAGCTGGTTCGCAGAAGGCGGAACAGAACAGGTGAGCTCGGAGGTGCTGCGAGCAGCCCTGGCAGCCGGGCACAAAGCCTTGGGAAGGGGCATTGCCGTCGTGCTCCTGCCTGCCCTGGCCCCGTGCGCTCAGCCGGATGATGGCACTCGGGTAGTAACCTGTGCTCTGCGTTGTCTTTTTTACCAGAGGTTTTTTGGGAAAGGGAAAGAGTCCTGCTCGGGCGCTCTGGAGTCCCCGCGAGCAGCCTGGCGCTCCACAGTGTCACCTGCAGCTCGACAGCAGCTCCTGCACCGGGCCTGGCTTGGCTGCTCGTGAAGCCATTGGTGTCGCGGCGTTTTCAGCCGGGTTCCTCTCGTAGTGTCTGTGCCACAGATGCTAATTGACCGTGAAATTTTAGCCTCCAGTCACACGCACATATCTGAAGGGATTTCGCGCTACTCAAGTAAGTGTTCTTGACCACCATTAAAAGCTCTGCCTTCTGTAGCCGTGTTACTGAAAATTCATGGTTGTGTGCTTATTATTCAAAAAAAATCCTTGCTTTCTGATATAATGGTAAAATATAAAATAATTTCCTACACAATAGTTAAAATCCATTGTGTAAAGAGGAATTGTACCCAAAATTAATGTATTCCTATGCTACCAAAATAGATTTATATCTGGTAGCCAGTAATTGTTTCATCTAACAAAAAAATAGCAGTCTTTGTTAGAAAAAAAGACATTTTAGAAACTCCATTACTTGGTAGCCTTAGCAAAACAATAGTTAGCTGAAGAGATTTCTTTCTGTGCTAATAGAAGCGATTTATTGTCACAATTTGTAAATTCAGGAAAGGCATCCCCTAAAATAACTCTTCCAACAACTATAGACCTTTCTTGAGTGTAGGATTCTACTGCTGGATTTGCCTTCCATGATCATATAAACAGTGGTACCGTGCTCCTCTCCAAGGAAATACATAGTTTAACTACACATGCATCTTAGCAGAGACAAGAGACCTAAATGTGACAAAAAAGCAATTCTCTCATCTTACAGAGCTTGATTAAAGCTTTAGGCATAGAGCTTTTTAAATGACAAATGCTCAATGAAATAATATTATGTCTTTATACTCCAGAGAACTATTAATCTGAGGTTCAAGGACTTAAGGAAATGTTAATTAACTCATTACCATTCCTGTAAAGTGTTACCATTACACTCATTTTGTGGGCTGATAACCAAAGCATGGAATTATTATGTTTTTCAGAAAGAATGAGATTGGGGTTCTCTTCCATGTGTGTTCCCTATCAGATATTTACAGAGATGTTAACTGCTCATGCAGTAGTGAGCTCCATGGATCTTCAGTCAAGTTAGCTCAAAAGGAGCAGCAACAATTTTGAGAGAGACCGAACAACTTCAGCAGTACCCAAAGCAGGATGATTCTGCAGCCTGAAGCTTTGTGTTGAGTATTTGGGAACCCAAATTTGATAGCTAGGAAGCTAGGCAGTGTTTTTAAGGGTTTGAAGAAGTTGCATGTTCCAGGAAAGAACAGATGCTGTTGGCTGTTCTGCAGAAATGTAAAGGTTTGCATCACTTTAAGTACTTTTTTTTTTCAGGAAGCTGCCTGCTCTAATAATTTAGGGTAAATAATGTGCGAATTAGGAAGCCACTGTTTGATCCATTGAAATGCATCTCTGCACAAGCTCGCTGAAATCTTTTTGTGGTTTCAGTATAATACAAGGATATGATCTCTGCAAAACACAACTCACCGCAGAAATGTTGTGCACAGTGGGTATAGAATTTGTTCACCTAATGCACACACAGCCTCATGCCTTGTTTCCAACGGAAGCCACCAGCAGATGATTTGGGGGAAGGTGTAGAAGACCCAAAGGTAAAGAATGATCTGCTGTATGCATTAGATCTCAATCTTAAATCTGCTTGTATGGTAAAAACAGGAAGCATGACATTTTCATGTACTTCCCACAAGCTTTTAGTCAAATAAATCACTGTTTTCCAGTCCCACTGGTAACAACAATTTAGCCACTGAAACTCTTTTTGAATCTTGTGAAACTGTTGGTCTCAATGATTTCCCTTAACAACTAAGTTTTGTAATATAATTACATGTTTATATTATTATTGTTATTTTCGCATTTCACAACAAATTTTCCCTTGTTTTCCTCTTATGGTAACGCAAGAACTGAGGTTCACAATCTACCTTTTCTGCAATATGCTGCAATTTTTATGTTGTTTTTTTTTATCAAGGCCTTTCATGCCTGATTCAATTTTAGGGTAAAACCCAAACATCTTTCAGTTTGCCTTCTCCCCTGCCCAGGTCATTCTTCTCATCTTTTTATTAATTTCACCTAACCCTGAGGTATCATTTATTGAGATCTTTGCAGCTCGTATCATTACACTTTCTTCCAGATAAAAATACTGATTTCTCTAATATTCTTCAACTTCTTAATTATCTTTTTTTAATGCATCTCAGCATTTTTTTTACTTGATTTGACCACAGCTACACATGACCTCAGTCTGCTCTCTAAGTTGTGACCCTTTCTAAGAATGAATAATACAAGTAACTCTTCTTCCCTTCTATAGCTCAACACTTTGAACTTACCAAATTTGAGTTTTGTGTGCCATCAGCCTGCCCAGGTGATGTTACCTAATAGGGTCTTTTGAAATTCTTTCTAGGCCTCTCTAACCCTCATATCATCAACCTGTCATCTACAGATTTTGCTGCTCTCTTGTCAAATCTTTGCTTTTTTCCAAATCAGTGATAATTATATTAAACCACAGAGAGCTATTATTTTGTTTAGTACAATTGCTAGTATAATGCCAATATAAAAAAGCTCTAGCTTGACAGTTTTATGTCTCTCTGAAAGTTAGCCCATTTCCTACTTGTGTTTTAAACTTTAGTAGCCATTACCTTTTTTAGAATGGCAAGTAATTAAAACATGGTGGTTTAATGCTCACTTCTACTCTGGCTCCCTTTTCCTCAGATGAAAAGCTATCTGTAATAAAGAGAAACTGATAGAAAATACCTCTATTATACATAATTGGATTTTTTCCCACTATAATACAATTCATGTTCTTAGCCTGACTGTGTTACAGGAGGTTTGGCCCACATAATTATTTCTTAAAGGAGAAAGATTTTTGAGCTGTCTTGGGAATCTGGAGAGGTCCCAGCTGACTGGAAGCTGGTGAAGGTTGTCCCAATGTTCAAGAAGGGCAAGAAAGACCC
>VZTE01003831.1:60391-72310 GCA_013397775.1 Eulacestoma nigropectus | reverse complement strand
GGTTATGTGTTTGTACGCTAACACTGGTAGGGAGTGGGAAATTATCTTTGAAGTCCCTGACAACCCAAACCACTGTGTGATTCTACTGAGTCTGTAATTCTCTATTAACAACTGGTTCCTCTTTTGAAAAGGAACAAAACAGGACGGGGATTGCAGGATGAGAGAGATTAGACCAAGAAAGTAGAGGAGTACACCAGGAAAACAAAATAAGTCTGCTGGTCAAGCTGAAAGCCCTACAAGACGCCTGCTTTTCCTGTATCTGATCATGTCACCTGTTTCAAAAGCAAGACAGGTAATCTCTGCAACATTTGGTTCCCATAATACAGGGCAATTTCATTCTTGTGAAAATATTTTACCCAGCTGATGACACATTTTATTTGAGTAATGTTACCTTGGCCTCAACTGGACAATGAGGTCTTCTGACAAACTCACTGAACCAGGGAAAATGTTGAATGTCCAAGTTACAGAATTTGTTTTTAGAAGCATGATCTTCCAGGCGGAAAAAAAAAAAAAGCCTCCTTTTTTTTTCCCCCCCTTTGTCCTAAAAAAAGATTTCTAACTAGAGAGGATGAAGCAGAGTAGATACCCTGGACTACTAACTTGGGAAAGAGAGAAATCATTTTTGGCTGCCTGGCTTCACCACCCTTCTCTCCACCTCCATTTTCCCCTCTTTATTCTCAGCGGTGCCTAAGCTGTAGCTGATGCACCCTGCTGAAGATAATATTGATTTGGGCTTAGGTTTGTAGTGCTTAGACACCTCTTGGATAAAAGCTATTGTGCATCTGCCACAGCATACAGGTACAGAGGACTTGCTTCAGCTAGCAAAACATTGTTTAATATCTGTCCTCTGCTTGGCAGAGGCTGTGCAGCCAACACAGCTTGTACCTAAATTTGTAGTTAATTTAATTATTTTTAAAGCTGTGTGTGAGGACAGAAATCTTATGCAAAGCCCGAGACAATCAGCACAGGTGCTGTTTGTGTCCTCCATCAGCGCAGGGGTTCTACAAAGCTGGTCACTTGGTGCTAGGCCATGGAAGCTGTATTTTCCATGTACTTTCCATGTATTTTCCATGGTACTTGGACTTTCCTTTGTCCTTCATGTGTTTGTCTTGTAGTCATCCAGGAATACAGAGTTAACCCTGCAAGAAACAACAGCAGAGAAGATATCCAGGCCAGGTCACCCAACCTTCTTTTCCATTGTCCTTCAGCAAAGGGAGTTCCCAAATTTAGTATCAAACAAAAGGCTTCCAAGCAGAAAGGGTTAATACACAACAGCTCTTAACATTTAGTAGCAACACAGAATGTTGTTTTGTGGCGACGTTATTTTAATGCTTTACACTTTCAGTGCTTCAGATGCTATTTTTAATGTGCTTTTTTAACATTATATTAATATTCAATTATAATTAAATACATTGCATGCTACATTAGAAATCGTTTAGTACATAATTTATAAATAGATGAATATTTTAAACCAAGCTTTTTAGAGGAGAAAGGTGATGAAATAATGTATGGAGATGTGCAGAAAAAACTATACTGATTTTTCTGTTCCCTTTGAAAATTTTGAACTTGTCAGCTGATTTCAGCAAAGTTGATAAAAGGACAGAGGTTTCAAAGAAGAATTGCTTTAAACTTTTAATAACATGCCTCTCTCAGTTAGATGAAAGCAAGAGACTCAAGTCTGAGTCACTATGAACAGAAAAAAAAAATATTTTATGCTCAGCCTTTGATTGGACACCAGAAATCAAGAAAGTTATCATCCCCTCACCATCTTTTCCCAGATACGGAACAAACTTGTTTAAACTGGAAACCTCGTGCCACAAAAAAGCATTGGTGTGCTGTACATAATTTCCCTGNGTCACTATGAACAGAAAAAAAAATATTTTATGCTCAGCCTTTGATTGGACACCAGAAATCAAGAAAGTTATCATCCCCTCACTATCTTTTCCCAGATACGGAACAAACTTGTTTAAACTGGAAACCTCATGCCACAAAAAAGCATTGGTGTGCTGTACATAATTTCCCTGAATTTGACTCAGGTCTTACATATTCTTCAAGCTCAATTATTTTGGTGCTATTTGCTCTTGTCCTTATTTTTCCAGTTGTCTCCTGGGCTTCTCTCCTGAAATTTCTTTGGGCAACCCTTGTTGTCGCTGTCCTAAATGAAAGTTTCATATCTGCTCATTGCTTTGTTGAAACCCAGACAAAGGAACACTGGTGCATTTTCTTTGTCTAGAAAATAAGTGATTAGGGAATGACACCAATTCAGGCAGCCATGAGGTATGTATGATAAAAGCACAAATTGTGCATTCCCCTTTAAAAGTGCTCCTATCTTCACTGTGCTCTACTATTGGCTTGACTATAGGCCAAGTGACAGCCCAGTCTTCTTTTCCTTCATGCAGTGTTGCTGTACTGCCGTCTCTTGGGAGAGCTCCTGATTTGATAGGTTTATAAAAAAGCTTCAGAAGTCTGGAAAGGAGGCAGCAGGGTTTCCATCTATCATCAGACACCACAACCCTAACAAATCTGGAAAAACACTGTGTCTGGAATACAAGGGTTCTGATAAAGAGTCCATCCAGGTTAGCCTGGAGGTCTGTTTCTGGGTATGTTATTTCCAACTGTGGCTGCAGACACTTATGCAAAGAAATAGAAATATGGAAAACTCCTTGTCTGAGATGCCTTTCCACTTTGTGCCAAAAGTCTCTACTTTGGAGATGTTTCTTTCTAAGAGAAATTTTGATAGCATTGACAGCCAGTCAGTCTTCATTTACAGTGATCTATTTCTGCAGCATGATTTTCCTGTATGACCTCATCCCAGAGTTGTTGAGATGTTTATCTGCACCTGAAGCTCTCCCCTACACTGTGCAGATTTGTTTAATTTCCCTTTATTATCATTATCCTCTACTAATAGATCTCATTAGTGTTATATTTCTGCGTCATCCCTTTTCAACTCTTTTCATCCACGCAATTATTGAAAAATACAAACCAGTTTGAGAACAGTCCAAATCTTCTCCTCTTCCATTCTCAACCCTGAAAGCAGCCATACCATTGCTCCTAAATGCAGGACTACAGATGAGTTATTACTGCTATATGTAGATAGTGTATTGTCAGAAATATAGGACTTAACTCGCAGAATTCTGAGAACTGCTGTTCCCAGTAAAATCAGATGCCTTCCATTGCTACAGTGGGTAATGACAACTTGTTTGGCTGAATGTATGTGTGCCCATCCAGATTTCTAATGGGCACTGTAAGCAAGGAACTGTTACCATTCCTAAGTGGGTGTCTGAAAAATGGCCATGTGATCAGTGTTATCTCAGTCACGGTCCTTTCTCTTCTGTGGTACATTCACCTATCAGAAAAGCTGCTCTACCCGAATTTTCCACAGAGGCTTGGATATTTGTATCTTAGCAATGCATATCAAAAATGACAATACTACAGGAAACCTGAGTGAGGATCCCATGATACCCATTCGAACTTGGTGATCTTAAGGCTGTTTTTCAGCATAAAATGTGCTATAATTCTATGTTGTCTGGTTAGGAGACAGTGTCTCAGACTCAGTTCTCCGTGTTAAATAAGCTCAATGGATGCCAGCCAGTTCTGTTCCCAGGCATTTATTTACAAAAACCAAGGTGCACTCAGCTATTGGAAATAAGATATGCTTGCATGTGTATTTCATATGTATTTAAATAGGTGAATACTTCTTGTGTCTTCTGAAAATCTTAAGATATTTAAATTGTGTTCATATATAGTTTCTCAGACATTTAAACAATATTAAGCCACGTTTTAATGGTTAATAAGTAACCTTTATAAAGCATAATCATATTTTAACTATTTATGAGTCAGTATTTTAACACAACAATAGCCAGGCAAGGCCTGAAATCACCGTTGCTTGACTAGGATGTGGCTGAATTGTGGAAGAAGCTCTGAAGAAGGCTTGAAATCTGAGTAAGGCTGATTTGGCATTAGAAATGAGGCAGTCCTTACTGATAAAAATAGATTTGCTGCAATGTTTCCAATTTAGTCTCTTACCTTGTAATATTTTACTGTGTAATGGCAGTTCAAGACAGAGAGCATTCATTCACATTTCAATCTGATCCATTTTGTCTGGGAAGCAATATGTAATGGGTACAAGAGTAAGAGAAGTGCTGTGTTGTGCTGTATTTTCTGTAGGGCTTCCCTTCTGTCTCTCCCTACGTTACAGTTCAGGACTGCAGAAACAGAGTGGCTCTGTCCCTGCTTGTACATAGAGCCCAATATTTCCAGGTGTACCCTGACAATTGCTGGGAAAGCTTTCATCTGTTCTGTAGTCAAGGTACCAATCACTTAAAGAAGTTGTTCACAGCTAAGTTTTCTTTACTGAATACTTGATTGCAAAGTTTCACTCTGATGCTTCTGAGGGAGCACTGTAAAATGTTCATAGAGCTTCCCAGTACTAGCCTTTGTGGGTGAATGGAATTAAACTCTCTCCTGTGCGTCCCTGGGGCAGAGACATGCCAGGACTGATTTTGGGCGAAATGGGGCTGCATTTGTTGATGGCAGCTGAGCTGATTTGTGTTGTGGTGCAGAGGAGTGCCAGACTTGTCTCCTTGCTCTCAGAAAAGTCAAGGGAAATTAGTATCTATCAGGAAATGATGTTTTTTAAAATGAGTAGTTTTTATGTGAGCTTGTACATACCAGAGGCCCAATCCACGTAATCTTCAGAGGCTGTTTTTTCAGAGATCATGAGATCACAGAATCATTAAGGTTGGAAAAGGCCTCTACAATCACCAACGCTAGATTTAAAACTGGGATGACCTCTGGAAGGAATAGGAATGATGGGTGCAAGCAGTTCAGTTTTCAGCACATGGTCATTGCATCTGCGCTGTTGTCCTGTAATATGATCAAAGCCTTATTTTCATATTTTACTGTGGTATGGAGATTATAAGATCTGGTGTAATCAGCATATATAAATAGACTCAGGTAGTGTTAGGACAAACAAGACAGAGAGGAGAGAAGTGACCTTGCCAAAAGTATTGCTTTGGCTGCCTGGTGAGGGAATATGTTCTGACTTCTGCATCTCTAGTCAAAAGCAAATCTCCTTTTTGTGTGCATCCTTTTGAATCAACTTTATCTCTTCTCTGCTCTGTTGCACCTCTGCCTTGACTTTCCTTGTGACTGTAGTTTTGGCAAGCACCGCAGGTTTTGGATTATAGCACTGCTTGAAAACTGTGGCGCAAAATCATCAGGAAAGTCTAAAGAGTCCCATATTTGCACATGGACTGTCAGGATACAGGAGAGTGCTCTGGATCCTTGGAGCAAGCAACATTGCACTATTTTATTCTTTATTAAAAGGCGAAGTGAAATGTAATAAATATGCATACAGGAACATAGTTTGTACTACTGTTTCTGCAACTACCCAGCTCAGGAATAAATACGTTCCCTTTGACTGTAGGGACACAGCTGTAGCTCTGCCACAGAAATGTCAAGCACCATGGTATGCTGCAGCAACCTTCTAATGTCTGCACAGTCCCCATCTCTTCCTGTTTGTTTCAAAAGCACAGGTCTCTGGCTGGAGTGTCAGGATCTGTCCTTTTTCCTTTCATTCCTGTGGCTTGGCTGCCCCAGTGCTTTCAAAACTGCTCTCTTAGACTCAGTTCTTTCCTCTTACTGCCTTGTACTTGGACAATTGTTGGTTGTACATGCTGTGCATTTCCTACTACTATTCCAAGGGTTGCTGCCTCCTCTCTCCTATCCATAGCTGCTGCTTTTCATTAGTGTATTGGAGCAGGATGGGGACACATGGAAGGGTCTGTATAAAGAAACAGAAGCAACTATAAAGGCTGGAAGCACTACAGTTGTGACCAGGCTGCATGTGTTGGGAGTTCTTCTCTATGAACAGATGACCAAATCGCAAAGAATAAACTTTGACTTTTAGATAATTCCTCAGGTTTCCAAACCAGATTGGTACCTGTGTGTGGAGGTATAAAAACCTCTTCAAAAAACACAAGTGTGGCTGTGAGTTTTGTCTGTAGTTTTCAAAATCACACATCTTGAAATACATAGGGGGACACCTGAGGAACAGGTCATCACCACAGTGAAAGTTTCTTTCTTTTTTTCAGTTCCTCTGTCCTTATCCACTCTGATAGGCAGAACTGTTGCTTTCACACAGACATTGCCGGAGACTTCGTTCTGGGTTTGTCTGGACTAGAGTTAATTTTCTTCACTTGTCTAGTATGGATTGTGTTTTGGATCTATGCTTGTACTAGTTTGAAAACAAACCAGTGAGAGACCGCAAGTCAGAATTATAATTTAATAGGAAAATTAAAAATAAATGTAATAATACAAGACCACTGACAGAGTGAGGATACAACCTGACACCCTGTTAGTCAGGGTGGTGGTAGCAGTCCAGATTAAATGGTCCTGTTGAAATGGTCATCCTGTAGAAAAGTCTGGTTTTTCACCTGAAGGTCCAACAGTAGCTCTTGTCCTCTGGGAGCCCAGTAGGTAAGGGCTGTCTATGCTGTTCTGAACCCCAGATTATAGCCAGGTGGGAATACTTGTCTCCTCCCCCTGGGGAGACTATCTGACAATGGGATGATGTAATTCTGTGAGTCACGGTGTGGGTCCTTGATGGCCCATTAAACAGAGACAGGCCCCAGAAGGAGTTATCAAGGATGAGTCATGGTAGGAGATAACGAACACTGCCCCACCTGCTTTAACACATTGTGAAGATGATAATAGAATACCTGCTTTTGGTTACATTTTACATTGTAGCCTAGGACAGTGCTGAACATAGGGTTGATAATATAGAGATGTTTTTGTCCCTGATGAGTAGAACTTACGCAAGGCCTTTTCTGCTTTCCATGCTGCCAAGCTGGTGAGGAAGTTCATGGTATATGGGAGGTTGGGAGGAGACACAGCCAGGATGGCTGAGCCACATTGACCAAAAGGGTGTTCCAGACCATTTGACATCATGGTCAGTATTTCAAGCTAAGGGGAAGAAGAAGGGGATGTTCAGAGTTACAATGTTTGTCTTCCCAAGTCACTGTGAGGTGTGATGAGGTCCTGCTGTCCTGGAGATGGCTGAACACCTGCCTGCCCATGGGAAGCAGTGATTGAATTCCTTGTTTTGCTTTGCTTGTGTTTGAGGCTTTTGTTAAATTGCCTTTATCAGAACCCATGAGTTTTCTCACTTTTATTCTCCCACAACCCACTGTCTGAGCAAGTGCCTGCGTGGTGTTTAGTGGCTGGGCTTAAACCACAACTGACATAAAGGTATTTTTCCACTGATGCAAGATAGGATTTCAGCTTGGAGTAATGAGAAGTGGCAGGAACATCTTGTCTTGGTAAGTGTTTTCATGTCTTTTTCTCAGACTACATTCTAGAAAATGGTACGATCAAGAGAAGTAAACCTCTTGTTTATGCCTAGTATAACATGAGAGCCCTGCTGCACATGTTTGTGTTTGCCCTGCAGGGTGTCTGCTGTGTCCCTTTCACCGCTCTGTATTTGCAGTTTAATAATAGAGCAAGAATAGTCCAATAAAGCCTGGAAAGTTTAAAAATTAAACTCGTCACATAATTAAACAATGAATGTGCAAACACATCTTGCTGTTTATTGCAGTTTTAATCCACTTTTCTTAAATACAAATAGATATATATAGATATATATGTGTATGTATTTATACATATGCACACTCCACACATATTTATATGGGTTTAACATACTTTGTTTGAAGCACCTCTACTGATCAAACTCAATGCCAGACTGGTAATGCTCTTCAGCACTGCGTGAAGAGAGTAGGATGTGTAAAGTGAGTACAATACTGTCATTGCAGAGCCTACTTTTGACACGTGGCACTGTTCTTGGAGAGCTGGACCCTACCACTGCTTTCCCAGCTGTGAGTCACTCCATGTTTCTCTGCAGGCTGGAGTAAGGGAGCCTACTCATGGTTCCAAAAAACTGGCATTATTACATGGGGCCTGTGCTGAGCAGCCAACCTGACACTGTTTTCCCTCATCCCACAGCCTCAGGGGCACATGGGCATAGCTCACCACATTGCTAGTGCTGTCTGTGAGAGAATAGGGATAGTTACCTCAGAATGGCTTTTTACTTCTATTTGTAAACAGCAGGTTTTGGAGAGGGATGACATGGAAGGCTTTTTTCATGGTTACTTCAAGCAAAAAAAATCTCATGGATGATGTGAGTTTTATGGTCAGGTAAGGAACCCCATCTGCTGCTGGCAGTTCTTGGGCTTCTATTGCTTTTCCAATGCTTTGCCATTTATTACTTCCACAGTACCCACCTTACCGTGCTGCAGCAACACTTTCAAAGGACCTTGAGCAGGTTTCTGCACAATAAAACTCAAATCAGAGAAAGTTTCACCTTAAGCATATCTACATTTAAATGCAAAGTGAACAACAAACTATACATAAGATAGCTGACATGCAATCCTGTCTACACACACACACACACATATATAGACAGAGGGAGAAAGAACTGCCTGAATATTGCAGACATTGTTGATATAACAGCATCCATGCGACTTGTCTGGTGATTAAGGTACCTAGAGACAACCAAATACATATCCCTGGTAATATTTCCTTTCAAACATGAACCCTCACGTTTACTTGTTTGCCTGATTGTACAACTGCTAGGATGCTGTC
Organism: Eulacestoma nigropectus; assembly: GCA_013397775.1. Classification (NCBI taxonomy): domain Eukaryota; kingdom Metazoa; phylum Chordata; class Aves; order Passeriformes; genus Eulacestoma; species Eulacestoma nigropectus. Next base: position 63,670 of record VZTE01003831.1, on the reverse strand, counting down.
AATTCTGATAGAAGGTGGCACTGCCCAGCCATTTGATGTGAGGACCAGGGTGGGCTGCTGGAATAGCTCTTTCCTTTTTTTTAAAATTCTCATCACCCAAAGGACCCTTCATTTTGCCTAGATTTTAGCTGTGATAAACCCTCTTTTAGGCCCTGGTGCATGTCACAGAGCTCTGCAGACACTGGATTTCCTTACAGAATTCATAGCATGATCTATTAGAGCGGCAACTTGTCTACAGACAGAGCATATATATGTATATATATATGCATATATGTGTGTGTGTATATATATATACACATATGTATATACACACATATTGGCAGAAGGAAGGTAGCATCAGAGAGATGTGGAAACATGGACTGAGAAGCAGAGTAATTTTACATTCATGAAAATCTCTTCCATAGATCATTTGTGCTACATGGGAAGTCTGTGCCATTATCCAGACAAAATGATGTGTCTGTCAGATTTGTCTGCAGAAGTGGACTGCCTGCTATAGTTGCTGCCCAGATAGCAGCTCGATTTATTAGCAACATCACCAGTGCCATAACACTGCTTCATGCTGCACCATGAGTGGCTGTGATGCTATAAGATGTGACACCAAAGTAACGTAACAACAGTACACACCACAAATGGCCTAGTGGGAGTTGACATGATGTAAACATAATCCACGGAGATTTACTGAGGGATCATTGAACTAAGGCATGTCAGCACTTTCCTGTATTTTCTTGAAAAAAGACCTAAATTGACAAATTGATGTCGAAGTATGTCTTCATCCTCTGATACTGAAAACCCCAGAGGGAAATTTTGATTATATCCTAGAAAATGTCAGTAGCACTTTGAAAAGAATTTCTGTTGCCTCCTTTTGTTCCTACAATACTTTAACTGTGCTGTCTCAGTACTGCTTTGTGTGTATGACTATGTAGGGAAAGGGAAGCATAATTCCATCACTCGATAAACAGTGTGCTCCTTATGTAAATTTATTCTCATCATGCTTTTGGCCAAGCTCAAAAACCTCTTATATTCTCTGCTGACAGTCAGAAAGCTAGCAGTGCAGAGTGAAGAGTGGGGCAAAACAAAAGAGTGTAAGCTGTGGGTTTGAGGTGGGATTTTCTTGGGGTTTTTTTATTTGGCGGTTGGGTTATCACCAACTTAGTGTGTGCTATCCCTCAAAGAGATCCTGATATTTGGTGTCATTTGGGAGAAGGTGGCATTTCTGAAATTAATAACGGTGTAGTAAATTCTCACTCGTCTCCCTCTCCTTACATCACTTCTGCACCCAGAGCTGATAACCTACCACTGAGAACTACGGTCTGTCTTGGATTACTAGTTTACTGATTCTTCCCCAGTAACAATGCATTTTCTTATGGGGAAGACCTATCAGAGTTGCAGGAGGCCTAGGAAAAGACAAACCCTTCCTGCTTCTGCTAGAGGGACTATTAAATTTATTTCAATCTTATGCTTTGCTTGGAAGTTTCCTGGAGGCGTGGTGCAAACCTTCTAAACCCTGACAGATAGTGAGGAAAGACTGGGATTTGTAAATAGCTGCACTAGGTTGAGGGAGGCTCGCATAGTTGGTAGGAAGTCCTTCGGCATTCTGGTTTCACTGTTTTTGGCTTCCTCCTGGCAGAAACACAAATGACAAGTCGGAGAGCATTTCACAGTGTGCTTTGGACTCATGTAGGCAGGACTCTTCTGAACTAAATGTGGGAGGGAGGGAAGGAAGATGGAAAACTCAGCCATCTGTCAACATTTTTAAAGTCACATTGAGAAGGGACATTTTTATTCTCAGGGCTTTTGGAAAACTTTCCCTGACAGCACATTTCACAGAGGACTCATTTCTGACAGAGACTGCTATCTATTTAGTGACACATCTGGGGAAGCAGATTGCACTGTGCACAGTTGAAGTTCACTGCAGGGCTATGAGCAGATCAGGGAAGTGGAAGATTGGAGGGAAAAGAAGCTTGAAGCCGTTCTTGTGGCTTGTGACTCTAACACTAAAGTTCATTTTTAGCTCATGTTTACTCTCTGAGAATATCCACTGTCACTCAACAAGGTTCTGAAAACCTATGGACAGATTTTCTAATGCATACACCGAAAATAATTAACAAACTGAAAAAACCCCAGCTATCATGAAGATAACTAAGCAGTTACTTCCCAGGTATTACAACACACCCTTCCAACCCATTCTTCCGCCAGCTTTTTGTGTTTTTCAAAAAGCATGCAGAAAAACTTATAACAGGTAACAGAATGTTTTGCTCTTCAGGGGCAAAGAATGCATTAACAGCAGTGGTGTTAGTAGGACACAAAAAAAATATACCTTCTGTATTTCCTCCTGTATTTTCTGTGATGGAGCACACAGTCTCTTGTAATGCATTGTGGATGGATATGAAACAAACCTTCCAAATTTCCTGTTGTCTATTGTCACACTAAATATATTGTTTATGGTCAAGAAGGAAGCATATCAAGGAAGAAGTAAAGCCAGAATTTCATTATAAGTATGATTAAAATACTGAGACACTATTTAGTTTTATTTCGTCTCTAATTGTTGCAAAAATGAAGGATTAGCAATGTAGCTGGAGCACTGCTCTGAAATTGTCACGTACACACAGACAGACACGCATAAACATACACACGCACACACTGTCTCTGCTTCATTTAACCCCTTTCCTTGATTCTTTGCTCATCCTTCTGCTGGTCCCTTGTGTTCTAGAAATTCCACACAGGTGAAGGTCATGGGGGGATGTTATTGGGAGCTGTCAGCATCCAGAGTCCTTTGCCAGGAAGAATGTTCATGTCATGAATATGTCTTTGTCCCTCTAGGATGACTTGGGATAAATTGTATAGATGTTGATGAGACACTGCTCTCTTCTACACTGGCCTGTAGCTCCATGTTACAGCCAAATTTACTGCGCCCTGCACCATCTCAGTATGTTCTCTCTTTATTCTGTTCATACCCCTGAACCCAGTTTGTCCAGCTCCAGCTTCACACTTTAGCTGACCGTGGGTGATCTGTTTGCAGCTGTGCTCCTTTGTACCACATCCTGTGTCCTTCTTGTTAAAAATGGTAACAGCTCTTATTTTAATTTAAAAAAATTGTTTATTACAAAAAAGAATTTGGAAAATAACAACATCTGAATTCTTAAAACCATATAAAAAAATCACCCCAGGAATGCAGGATTAGAGACCCTTGGAGCCAAATTGGCTATGTACGTACAGCAGAAATCTTCAGCACTGGCTTTACCTCAGCTAATCTGAGGTAAAATTCGCTTAAAATAAAAA
>VZTE01003831.1:5824-60334 GCA_013397775.1 Eulacestoma nigropectus | reverse complement strand
CAGAGATAGGCCCCTCCCCCCCCCCTTACCAACGCCTGGGAGCTGCAGGGGATGTTCACCAGCTTAGCCCATGGGGAGAGAGGGAGGAGGGCTCTGGGATCTTACTTTTATACCCTCTTAGCTCTTCCCAGAACCCACCACTGTCCTGCCCCACAGCACAAGATGATTGGTGAATTCCAAAGTCCATCACAAGTCCCTTTCACCAATCGATCATTTGCTGGGGAGGGACATTGGTTTACAGAGGGGGGGGCGTTTAATAATTTAACTATCTTAACAACTTTAATAACTACTAACTTGGTTATAAGATGATTTTTATATGCAAAAGCCAATTACCTAATTTCATATATGACACTTCTCAAGGCCTCTGCTGTCCTACCAGGCCTGGATTTGTCAGCACTTTGTCACCAAGCTGCTATTGTATAAATCTCACTGCATGTCGAGTAGCAGCTTGTCATTGCTGTCCATGCAAAACTGTGGTTGTACCATACCAAGAGAAGCAAAAGCAGAACAGATCAGGCACAGGCACCTGATCAGCTGGAGGAATTGCTGTCACAGCTGAGAGAAGCAAAACAAAGCTACAGGCAGGTCAAGGAAAGTTCAGAGAGGGCAAATCTGAGAGGTCTCAGTTCCCAGGCCTTGCACATTGCTTGCAAAGTTTACAGTCTATTTTACTACGAATGGCAATGTTGTGAATGTAAGTATGGGTCACATGCTTACACAGGAGAGGGATAGAGCAACAATACTTGGTCAGCTTTGTGCTGGAAATACCCCGGCTCTGACAGCGCTGGGTGTGGAGTTCCAGATAGCCTGGAGGCAGGTTCAGGTCTCAATTCCATGTTAACCAGCATGTCTGATTTCTGAACTGAAAGTGCAAGTAAACAGCCAGAAGAGGAAGCTAATTTTCTTACACTCTTCTTAGAAGTGTCTGGGTACTCCTGCAAGTGGGTTGAGAATGTGGGGTGTTCTGCACAGCGACAGGGGAACAGCAACCTGTGTTCAGGCCTTTGCATCAACGCAGGTTTCCCTTGCACCCTTTGCTCAGTCACCTGGTCTGTCGATGGTACACTCCCCACATTGTTAGCACCTTGCAGCAGGCATTGGGAAGGTGGGGATGGCTGGGTCACCAGGGGCTACTGCAGCTGCTGGAATCAGGTAAGTGCAAGGGAGGATGGACAGGCAGACTGGAAAAACAGCATGGACATACAGACAAGCACAGGAGCCTTGTTCACACAGAACCACATTCATCTGTCTCTAAGTACACAGACCTTCAAATGGCATTTCCAGCTTTTGGAAACCCTTAATATTTTAATTTTACCCCTGTTCTTTAGGACAAAGGTAACAATGACATTCCTTGCAAAATCCAAGCATTTCTGGGCTGACTGTTCTCTAAAATGTTTCTTTCTTCTTAGGTGGGATTTCCACTGAACGGCTACAGCCTGGACTCTACAGAATTTTGTGTCTTTGAACTCCTCTTTCTTCTCCTTCCTTCCCTCATTCCCTCCCCAGTGAATAGGCTGTTTAAAGCCCTGCAGAAGACATAGTCACATCCACAGAACTCTGCACAGGATGGCTCAGCCTTGTTGCAACATGAGGGACATTATTCCGCTGAAGATCATGGTCCGGGGAGAAGAATGTAAGATGATGGAAGGTCTATATATGTGACATACTAATGTATCTGTGCATGCTGATAGCCAGCCCTGACCTACTAGGAAGAGAGAAACATGAAAAATGGCAGAAATAAGAAACAGTAAAAAGGAGAACACTTGTTTAAAGAAACTGCTAATAAATAATGGATGTTAGGAAGACAATGACATCATATGGATCAAGTAAAGGTAGGGAAAGCCTGCAGACTCCCAAGGGAGTTCTTCTGCCCCCAGCCCAGCCCTCTCCAGCAGCCCTGCTGGATCCAGCAGAATTAAGCTCCCCATCATCACAGCTGCTGTCCTTAGCGTGAGTCCTGACAGCCTACTCTCCACACCCAGTCCCATCTGTGGGCAAGAAGAGCCACAGAAGGACCCAGAAGATTCCATGCTGTGGCCCTCCATTCTCAACCAGATCAGGGAAAACTCATTTGTCCTGTAAACCAGCTACTGGGAGACCAGTGTGACTGACGGGCTGAGTACCAGTGACTGGAGTGGGACTGCAGGTCACAGCATGTGTACCTGCTGCCAGCTGCTGGAGTGAGTGAGTGTTTGTATCTTCCCCAGGACCGTGTATGAGTGTGCAAATGTGTGTGTGAGGGTGTCTGTGTGGTGTGATTAACTGACAATCTTCAGTCTTGACCAGCTGGAAAGTAGAGGGGCCTCAGGTCTGGGCTGTCATGTGGGGGGACCTTTGATTTTGGGGTGCTTGTGGGAGAAGCCCATGAGGAGGAGGGGACCTGGCTGTCTGTGCCTCTGCCTGTGTGAGTCCCGTGTGCGGGTGCTGTGAAGGCAGCTTGTCAGTGTCCGTGTGTGACCGTCCGCCCTCTGTGTGTCTGTGTGTGTGGCTCTGGGGTATCCGCTCTGATTCGATACTGGCTGAACCTGGAAATGGGAAAGAAACAGTCATGTTCCTCAGCCTAAGCAAAAGCCTGGGGCACCTGGCTGGGCTCCAGTAGTTGCTCCTGACAGAGTGAGTTTTCTTTTGGCTGCACACTGCCTCCAAAGGAGGCCGAATAAGGCAGTATTTCTGTAGTTACATGTGAACTACTCAAGGAAGATAACTCCACGCTTCTGCCTGTGAAGTAATAGCCTGTCAGCTGCTGTACCTGCACTCCTGCTCCCTTTGGCAATTGGCTGTCCATCAGATGGGCCCTGAGAGATTCAGAAGATCCCAAACTGTAAAAAGAGAGGATCAGAGAATTTGTATCTTGAAATGACATATTTCTAAATGAAATTGCTCTGTTAGTCAAAGCAGGTGGCTTCAGGGCCTCTTCCTGATATGCATAGATTTTAGTGAAGTTAGCCGATGCCTTTACCATCAGAACTTCATCTCTGTTCATGGCTGGGATTAACTGCAGTCAATCTAGAGCTGTGATGGACTGAGAACAATGTATTCAGAGATGCAGAGGGCTTAAATTTACCTTTTTTACTGGTGCTTCAGGGTGAGAAGATGACTGCCTGTCTCCCGCTGGCTGATGTGAGAGAATGAGCACAGCTACTTGAGGGGCAGAAGACACACTGCCACTCCTGCCTGCTGCTCCCTCTTCCCTTTCTCTGTACAGCAAAGTGATACCATGTCACCACTCTAATGAAATTAGTCTCTTTATGTGTCAGTTTATGTTCGTCCAGACAGGCTTTGCACAAACGTCAGAAATCTGGAAAGCAGTTTTCAGGCCATGGAGGGCCAGGGAGAGATCAACAGCATCTGACATCATGCAGAAATTTTCTAGTGGTGTCATCTTCCTGAAACATCTGCTGTGAAGTGCTTCTCCTCCACAGTTTTGTTCTTGATTAGCCCTTTCTCTGTGTCAGCTTTATTCTATTTTTACTGGTTAGAGTACAACTAAGAGCTTAAGTAATTTCTCAGATTAATAGAAGCAGAGTATTTCTATCCTTCAAAACAGGAATGAAAGTAAGGAAGAGAAATGCCAGCACATTTAAATTGGACTATACAAGGTTGTGGATTTCATGGGGGCTTCTGCTTAACTGAACTATTTTTAAAGTTGTGTCATCCTCTCTTTGGCCTCTATGCTGTAGAAGGAAAAATAAAAACACAATAGTTTTTCATGCCTTCCTGTCCTAAATGTCAGTGTGAATAGGCTTAAATGTCCTTTCATTTCTTGGTGGGCATTTTATTTCCAGGCCATTTGAGAGATTAGTTACTCAGATTTGTCTGCTGTCATACAGAGTGGAAGAGAGGAGCTGAGTGTTACTTCTGCAGTATCATAAAGAAGAGGAGCAGTCATTCATATCCATAATTAATGGCACAAACAGCTGCACATGCTCTGTCTGGCTCCTCTAATTTGTGTTAGCTTCCTTGTTTACATACATCCAGTGATCACTTAGCTACTGTTAAGGAACGGGAAATATTCCAAGGTGACACTGCAGAGATTCCCATGCATGCTCCCTCCCAGACATTGCACTCCTTTCCAACAAGAGCACCTCTTTCTTTGCAACAAACCAGTGCTGAGGCCAAGCACAACCAGGAATTATGCTCTGAAGTTTTTTTTATTCAAGTCTGAAGGTGACTTATTAAACAATAAATCATGAAGCAGTAAAGACAGAAATTAAAAAACTGTGCTTTCCTAGTATGTCTTAAAAACAACCAAAAATTCTTCCCAGATAATTTCCCCAAAGCTGGGGTAGACCCAGAGCCTTGCAATTATTGCAAGTGTGGAATCTGACTTTTACAAAGCCAAGATGAATGGTGCTCAAATCAAATCTGGGACAAGATTTCCTCTTTTTAGTGACCATTAATCCACTCCTCTCAGCAGGACTATTACTCTTGTCTGCCTGCTGCATTTCATTCATTGAAGGATACCGCAATCCATAGCAGGTTTCCAAGTTTCCAAGTGCTTTCCCAGCACACTCACTCCTGGGGTATCTCTCACTATCAAGTCTGCAGGTAGTCATACTGAAGTCTGGCTGGGTGTGGAGCTCTATCATGCAAGCGAAGCCACTGAAGCTTCATAAGATCTGTAGTGTTCCCATTTGTGTGTGTGCACCAGGAGATTATGCAATAACCCTGGCAAGACTGGGCACCTCTTGGAGAGTTAGCCTTCATGCTCAAAATCAAGGTTATATTGTTGCAGTAGAGGCAGGCAAAAGCATGGATATGACATAAAGGATCTTCAAGTCACCCTATTTTATGTGTGTATACATATATGTACGTATATGTATATGCATATTTTTTTACTGTTTGTTTCAACTAACTGTTCAGCAAACTTGAGTGAAATTCCTGCAGACAGAAATCATGTTGCAGGATTTTTGAATAATAAAGCTCCTGCTTGTATGCTAAACTGGAGACAACCAGCAGCATCTGTTGATGCAGCCTGAGAGCTTCTCATCACTAGGGAAGAAATGTCCCACTTATGCTCTGCCACTGTGCAGGAGGGAAGTGCAGAGCTGCCTGCTTCCATGGTAAACACGATGCTGGGCATGTCACTGGGCCCAGAGCATCTGTGGTAGCTGCAAACTGGCACTCTTGCCTAGGAAAGGGGCTGCCAGCTCTATACCCACATTTAAAGCCTATTTCCTCAGGTCCTTCTGCCAGTAGTCACTGTTTGTGGCCGTTTTCCTGTCTTCTGCTGAACTCACCTCCTTATCTGCTCATCTACCAACATGCTGCCATACAGCACTTCCCCCCTCATTTCTAGTGTATATGTGGTGCCTGCAAGAAGAATGGGAGAAAGAGGAGCAATCCCTGTGTCAATAATTCTTTAGGAAACAGGTGTGTCAAAGCACTTCTCTTCCTGGTGCTACAGTTCAGAGACAGTGAGAGAGCCCTGCACTGGCTCCTATAATCACAGCTGTTAGTACCTGTAACCCTTAAGTCTGTCTTCAGAGTCTTTTCCCTGGGAGAGCACTCCTGTCCTCTCTCTGAGATGAGTCTGGTGAAAAAACAGGGCAGACAAGAGCTGTGAAGGTCACATTGCCCATTTCTCACCTTAAGCAACATGGATCTTCATTTTACTTCATCTGCTTGTGAGGTTATGGATGAAAAGTCTGGTCTAAATGGTCCCCATCTGGCAGCAAGAAAATGGTAAATATTTGTGTTGTTGCTGCAGCTTTACTTTTCTATTAGCTTTTGTTTTACCTTTCACATCTCTTTTGGTTGTATTTCTTTAATAGCTATGTAGATTGCATTCCCTCCTTCCTTCTGCAAAGCCCTCAGCAATATTTGGTAGTTTCCTTTTCCATATTTCACTCCCAGATCTCAAAGTTATGCTATTTAACAGTTTAAAGTCATGCATGCCTCATATTTACTGGCAGAACAGCTATAGATGCTGCTGTTGTTTTTCAGTTCATGCAGAAGCTTTTGCTCTGCTTTACGTGGCATCGTAATTGTGGAGGTTTTTCATTGTCTTTTGCCCACACAATTAACTCCAGCAAACAGAATGCTATCTTTTGTTGGGATGTCCACACTGTATCATCCACTATCCACCAAATCATGGAAAACAGTTCTCTAAAACGAATTCTGAACACTTTAAGCCTGGTGAAATCTGTAAAACCTTTTTCCTTCTCCATCTTTCCCTTGTAAATTATTTCCTAGTACTCAGTAAACAGTTCATGCTAGACTAGGGTTTAAATTATCTTCTTGCCTATCTAGGAAGAACAGTAATTTCCACTAAAACTGCATGGGAAATCTGAAAAATACAAGCACACATTCTTCCATTTGCCATCTGTCCTTGTTCTTTGTTTGTTTCTCAGTAAATAGATGACTAAAAGTGGTTTAGGTTTTTTAAAATTTTATTTTAGTGTCTTATATTCTTTTTAAACACCTTGAGAAAAGTGTTTTTTTCTTTCCACTGTTCCATCATTTTACATCTGGAATCTCAGGTCTCTGGATACACTGATATGAGTTACATCAGTGTGACTATGCAATATGACCTGGTTCTTCTAGATAGTCCATGCATGGAGAGTGTAATATTTAACATAAAATTTGCTTATTTGAAGATAGCTGATGTTACACTGGAATTTTCATTTACTCCAAAATGTAGGTTGCAATTAGCAAAATACACTTATTCAATACACATTTCTATGAAAAATACCAATGTGATTCAGTTACTATTCTCTGTAATATGTTCACCACCCTGATGCTGCCTGTTCCCAGTCTCACCAAGATGACACACATGGGTTGAAGCCAGCTGTAGCCCATTGCTGTCTGTGTGCCTTGACTTGACTGGCACAAGTTGTTCAATGTTGCACTGTCATAATATTTTAAAGGTTTTCAAGTGGAGTCAAAATCATGTTGTCATGTTGGCAGTTTTCTATAATATATCTAAATCCATGTCTTGGTAGCAGGCCATAATTTTATCAGCAAATTGCAAAAAAAAGTGGTATTTTCAGCTGTATTTAATTGCTTCCCCTCATTAGAGAAACTACTCTTTAGAGAACCCAAACAAATTTTCAGCCATTTTTGATAATTTTGAAAAAATGACCAAAGACAGTAGAGTGTATTTTATTATTAGAGCTAGCTTGTCTGCAAAGTCTTAAGATGCACACTTAAATCAATCCAGGCTGAAACCAGGAGAAGTAGTTAAATTAATTCCTTTCTTTGGCTATTCAGCTTCCTGTTCAACTATAAAATTGTTGAAACTAATTAATATGGCAGAACCATTGACTATAAAAATACCATATTTCTGAAATATGAGCTATAAATATAAATGTATTTTAATGAAAATTGACATGCCAGTTCCTAGGTCTTAAATGAAATATGATTCCTTATTGTGCAAATAGTCTGGAGTGAGGGAACATTGTGAGTTACAGAAAGCCCTGTGGTAGTCTATGACAAAAGGGAATAAATCATAATTAATAATCTCTAGAGTCCACAGAGCTTTTTTTGTAAAGCATCATTAGAAAAAGAAACAAGACAGGAGACGTAAAAGAAAACCCAGAGGACTTGTAAGAGGAAAAGAAAGTGAACTGAAAATCAATTAAAAAAAAAAAAACAACAAAATATAGACTAGATAATTATTAGCAGGTATCTACCACTGAAGGAAAAGTCTAATCTCTAAGACTGACAATTTAAAAGGCACAAGAGATCTGCAGTCCTACAGTTATGTTATCATTTTTGCCTACATTCAAAAGAGCTATGAAACCTGCTAAGGAATACATGTAGTACCCAGTTCAGTTTATTGAAATAGAATAAGATCTGCTGGGTATCAACACACATGATATCTGAGAACGAATTCCGTTTCTCTTGAGGGGGGCCATGGTCAAGCTTTTATTTTCTAAACAGGAAGATATTGAACTCTACTGCCTGGAAGAAACAAGCTCAAACCCTATTGTAACCTTTTGGATAGAGTGCAATCATGAATTAAGAGTACGTCTTTAATCAGCTGATGGTTGACACTTGTTATACCCTGGAAATTAATGAGTGACTTACCACAAGTCTATGGAAAAAACATATGTTTTCAGTGACTTCAATGAGGTGTGAGGGTTTCAGAGGTGAACTGTGGTTTGTAACATATATTTTGTGTTATTCTTAGCTTTTTCAACACTTCAGTTTAGAAACAAGCAAGAAAAGAGGGGACAATTGTGCTATGACAGGTGTACATGCACCAGGTTTGACTAATACAAATAGCTTAAGGGTCTTCAAGGGCCTTAAAAGCACTGCCAGATTCACCATCAGATCTTTTCAATTATATAACACACTGTGACTTGACCGTAATGACATTAGCTATACGATTTTAATCCAATTTGCTGTCACTGAAGACTTCATGCATTGTCCTTCAGGTCTACTTTCTGAAAGCTCTGACAGCCTGGGTGAAGTCAGCTCTCCAACCTATTTTTAACACAGTTGCTTCTCTTGCTGAGCTTATAAATTTATTAAGAGTTCAATTCTTTCAGGCTTTACATGTTAATGCAAAATGACACTTACGCAATCAAAAATCTCAGTTGTCAAGTGGCTAAAACTCAGGTAGTGACAAACTGTGGCCTGGTTACTGTGTGATAGCTATCATGGCTACATTAAACTAGTAGTATCTGCAATTAAGTTGTGAAATCCACCTCCCTGTTTTAACTCTTTGACAGGCCACACTCCGTCTGTACTGGATATAGCAGGAGAAAATGAAAGGCAGATAACGGCCTGTGTATTATAGCAGTATTTCGGAGATTTTCTGAGGAAGTACTGCAGATGCTTGGTTCTGCTGCAAATCCCATGTTTTGGTTGTGTCATATCTCTACACATCATAGAGTAATAATGAGCCCAACTTGTCTGTAGGACATGTATTGAGTATTCACACACTCTTCAACACCTATTGTGGGAAGAGATGGGATGGAATTGAGTTACTGGCTGTGGGACAAAGAAGCACATGGCAGCACAAAGGAGCACATGGCGGCACAGAGAGGCTTGTCTCTGCCAGCCCCTGGGGGGAGGAGCTGTCACACGGCAGAGCCCTACGGAGAGGAGCTGCCGGAAGCTGACAGACGGGTGACCAGCGCGTGATCACCCCACAGAAGGACATTCAGAAATGTGTTGCTGATGTGGCAGCATGGGATAGGTCAGGTAGTGAGTATTGCCATGTAAGGAAATACTGTGCCTTGAAGAAGTGTATAAACCCGGCTCGTTTCTCTGAATAAACGATTCAGATTGCCTGCCGGTCTGGGTCCATGTCCCAGTCGCTACGAATGGTGCCCTGCATCAGGGACTGGAGCTGCAGGTGAGCCACAGAGGACATGAGGGCTGGACAGTCCTCATCGGACCCGGCAAAGTCCGTGTTTCACTCACCGGCAACCTTTCAAAGCATATCCCTATTTATTAAATGTTGAAAGGTTAATGATAACCTCCATTTCATCAACAGCACCAGCCTCCATAGACAGGTTTTCAGTCTAGCCACCAGCTTTATCCTGGCTGGTTTTGTACTGGAATGGAGGAGAGATACCTAGATGGTGTCTACAAACTTTTCTCAATTTCCCTTTAAAAAGCTCTACTTGAACATTCACCTTTGTTATGTTGCACACAAACCTTGGTATCTGGAATAAGCTGCAGATGTTTTGTAAGCTATTTGTCACGGAAATTTGTGGATTTTTCTCTGCAATATTTGACTGCTGCTATTCATATCTGGTTTAAATCAACTTATTAAAAGGTTTGGGGGATAGGATCCATTTCTTTCATTATGTGGGATCATGCTTCATAAATTAAATTTTCTGCAAGCCAAAGCAGTAGGAATTCTATCAGCCATGACTGAGAAAAATGAAAAGATGCAATTGTTTGGTTTCAACTTTAGAATTGCAACCAATTTAATTCTGATATGGAAAACACCCGTTTTTTCTAGTTTCATTTCCGTTTTCAGCATCCTATTCGTAGTGGCTAAGCATTCTCAGTAATGATGGGGCCTCAGAGTATGAGAGAGATGTCCTGTCTGTTAGAGTGATAGACATAGCCAAACACGTAGCATTGCTTGGTGATGGTGGGTGCTCCTTGAGTCTGATGCAAATGGTTTAAGGTCTCTTCTAGGTTGTTGTAGCTGGTGTAGTGAACTGTGGACTTATATAAGTAATTGTCATTTATAAGAAAACACTCATAGCCACCAAATTATGTGTTTAGAAGGTTTGGAGCTTTTTTCACTTGGTCTCTGGTTCTGATTTTCAGTTTTCATTTTTTACTGAGAAGTAGGATAGATCAGTTATGACTTAGGCTTTTCAGAGCTTGATATTTTATTCTTGGCTCTCTCTGAATTTCTGTCACTGACAGCACTTAGGCTGGAGTTTGTGTGCAAGCACTCCTAGTGTTTTGATCTCTAATTCTTGCCCTCTTTCCTTTGGAGCAGGAAAAAATAGTGCTTTAAATTCATATATGAATTATGTTCTGTTCCACCACCATGAGTAAAGCAGAAGAATGACCCTAAAAACATTGCTTAATCTGTTGGGAAGATAAACTTACATAATGGCAGGAAGCTGTTCAGCAAAAAGATGAAATTGGAGAGAATTTTTTTAATTTGGTTTTCCCGTCATCTTAATATAATAAGCAAAGCAATTTTGTACAGCAGGTCAAACAGTCTACAAATGCAATTTATCAGCACCAGAAGGATATGACAAGAAATTGTAGCATAGGGGCCCTTTTGCTTTTAAGGAAAGGGAATGCTGCAAAGCTCTGCTTCCTTGTGCTCTTTGGTCTTGCCTGAGCCCTCAGTTTAGGATTGAAGGTGGAACTAAACTCTCATTTTGTATGCTTGTTATAAAAATTGTGTTACTCTCATTATTCTTTAATCTGTTGTCTCTTTAAAATGGATCAGTGAACTTTTTATGTCAATCTAACATGTTTAGCTACTCAGTCTTGCTAGCAGCATTATTCCAGGAAACCTCCATGCTGAGAAACTGTTAAAGTCCTAAGAGATAAGTATTGAATACAAAGGGCATTACAAAAGTCACATTCAATATCCTAATTCAAGTAAGCCCATTCCAGAATTATCTGGCTGCCTCTGCTTTTAGTTTCTGCACAATATGAGACAATTAACCACAGCAACGATAAAACCATGTTAAACACCATCCAGTAGTCCATAACCATGTTACTTGTGGAATTAAAACCCCCAAACATTTCTTTCCAGTCTTTGTGTGCCCTGGTGCTCTACTGCTAACAACAATGCTAAAGGTCACTTGGCATGAATCACTTCAGTGCTCTGTGTCAGCAACCAGTCAAATCCTGAGTCTGCCTTGGTGAAACTTGCCATTCAGACCTGCTCTGGGGTAAAGAACATGAATGTCACAGGCAGATGGTCTCCAAATGACCTCTCTTTAGCCTCTGAAAACCTTCTCAGCAGATTTATTACTGTGGCACACAATAGGGATTTAGAGCTGAACAGTCAAGTGCTGCAGTAGATGAAGATCTAAGAAGATGAAGATCTAAGTAGATTAAGAGCTAGGATTTTCTTCACAGATGTGTAAATGTGTGGGCAAGGCCCATCTTAGCTGCTGGGGAGGAGCAGCAGATGAAGGAAGTGATGCATACTCAGAGCTTTATGCTTTCTTCCCTCAGACTATGCCTGTCAGGAGGCAGAAGTGGCCAGGTCCATGCCATCCCCCATCCTGATGCTGCCGTGAAGGCACAGTATCCCACCTATCCTCATGCATGGTCCCAGTTCTGCGATAAGTGAGAGCCAACTCAGTGTCCTTGCCTTGAGACTGACTTCTGGTTATTTTCTTGTTCTCCTTCAAGTTATGTCCTAACAGTTTATGCTTCATATACTGCAGTAGTGTGGTATAGTCACTGAAACTGCGGGAGAAACAAAAACCCTCCAACAACATTTTTAATGTTAGAGAGTCAAGGCATTACTTTATTATCTGGCCAGGGTGTTGTTCTGGCCAGGATGTACCACAGAAATTATCTCACCTACACATAGCGCAGGTGTGCAGAGAGAATCATTCCATGATACGTAACCTTTATTAGATTTTTCAGATCTTTTATACAGTCAAAACTCATAGAAACGAATTGGGTCAGTCTTCATTGGTCTCAGCTTGTGTAGTTCTTAGTATTTGGTCTCCTATTGGACCTGGATTTCTTTGCTTTTGATGTTAATTAGATCTGCATTCCTTGATTTCCTTATAAGTCTTTTCTGGAGGAGAGGTCTCCAACTCTGCCAGAGGCAGAGTCTGGGGTAGATGTTCATAGATGGCCGCTGATGTTCTATTGATGTTCCTTAGATATTCCTTAGATATTCCTTAGATATTCCTTAGATATTGATGTTCCTTAGATGGCCTTATCTCTTTGGGGCTACTCCCAGTCCGTTGAAATGCTAAGCCCATCAGGCCTCACCTAGAGAAACAATGCCCTTGAAAGAAGCTTCAGTTCCATTCCACCAGGGCAAAGATAAACAAACCTGGCTAAAGTTATACATAAAAATTTTTAAACTGGTATGTTTTCCATATGAAATGAAATGTTCTGAAATATATGAAATGTTTTACTATTAAGTTGGGGGCATGGAAAGCAAGCAGTGAAGTTGATCATTTTGATCTTGAAGGCAAGATTTAAAAATCACCAGTGGAACATCATCCAATATAACACTTTTCTTTTTTTCCAGGATTATCTGTGCACCAAATTTACCAGAAAGATACATTTCAGGGAAGGAATTACCTTCCCACTGCTTTTCAGCTAGACCAAGTGGAAAGCAGGCTGTTTCAAGAACTTCAGTGTTGCCAACAATAATTTTGCTATCTCCCAAGAGCCCCACACAGATGTCTGCCAAATGTTTGTATCTTTCCTGGGTAACTATTTGTTCAAGTGTTTTTATGTAGAACTGGGTAGCACATAAAAAAGTGCAAGTGCATGCTTACTGCAAAGTGAAAACCACTGGTTCAGCATGTGAAAAATACGTATTATGATATTGGCTTTTCGCAAATATTAAAATGGATGCTATATGTGTATAACGTTAAAGTAGCTTTGCTATAAAGATGTAGGGTTTTTTGTAACAATAACTAATGCCTTTATTTCTGTTAACTAGACTTAGACAGTAGTAAAATAGCTGATATAATTATGCTTGTGGTAACGGAACTGCCTGCTCATTGGATAACATTCAGTGAATGTATGGTGGGGACCCCTGCTATGGACATGCCAACTATCAGCAATCGCCATCTGCAGAAACCACAGAGCAGAGCCCAAGCTGGAGGTGATAACAAAAACTGACCAAAACCACAGCCAAGAAATGCGCACGCTCTAAAAAGGTGGACCCAAGGAGGAGCCGTGCAAAACAGTTCCTGGAACATGTAAACTAGTTTGGACAAAAGTTTGAATATGTATATTGTTTATGAATATGCATTAGGCTAAAAGTATGTAAAGGGTGTTTCCAAAATAGCAGGTGTGCTCTTGGCTGAGAGCCAAGGGCACCCAGCGCTGTATTTTTGCTTTATTGTCTTTGTCCTCTATTGTCCTTTTATTAAACTTTTAAAATTTTAACAGGAGAGTGAACCTCATTTTTCACAAGCAGATGCAAGCACTCTTTCCCAAGCATTGTGAGCATGCAGAATTTCAAGCTGCATGGGAAATGGCCAGAGTCACGAAGCCTTGGCATTGCTAATGTGGTCGTGATGAGTCATTGCTCGTTGGTAATGGAATTCTTTAAAGAAAAGAGTGAGTCATCTTGTGCAGTACCAAGCAGGAATTGAATTGCCTCTGGGCAGAGAATTACAGGAAAGTAAAGCCAGGGAAATCCTTTTAGTGCTGCAGTAAAAGCACAGAGATTACAGGTGCTGATGCTAAATTGATCAGTCAAAGAGAACAGGAGAGAGATGCGACTCTTAGTGCAAGCCAGCAGAATAATTTTACCTATAATGTCCTAGATGACCTCTCAGTAGAAAAGTATGTATGCTTTGTTGCTATTCTGGTTTCTGACACGGGAATCTTGTCCAAGTCTGCCAGAATCATCTGAAAGCAGTCTTTGTGATAGCACAAAATCTTATCCCAAAGCATTTTAAACTGGACTCAAATTCAATATTTAAAGAAAGTGCGTAGAATGGAGAATTTTGTGTCAGGGAATCACCACCTAGGGTCTGGAACATAGGGAAGAACATCTGAGTAGCTTAAAAGCTACCTTTCTGTCTTCTTGGTCTTGAGTTGCTATGAGAACTGCACAGTCTCCTTGTAAATTAACACCTGCATAGTGCCTTAATAATTTCAGGGCTGCCTGAAATTTGTATAATGCTGTAGATTGAAAGTTGTGTCTTGTATCCTCACTGCCTTGTCTCATGACAGTAAAGCATGCTTGTTTCATAGAATCACAGAAGGGTTGAGGTTAGAAGGCCATCTAGAGATTCTTAATCCAGCCTTACTAGTAACATAAGGGTCAACTAGAGCAGGTTGCTCAGAGATGTGTCCAGCTCAATCTTTAGCCTCTTCATGATGAAGATTTCACAGCTTCTCTGGCCAGCCTGTTCCAGTATTTGATCACATTCCAAGTAACTAAGTTTTTCTTTTGTTTTTTTTTAATGACTTTTTGTCTCAGACTTGCTGTGTATAATGCATCTACAGCTAGACTGGAGTGTCAAAACTGTTGCAGATGCATTACTCATCAGCAACAAGGGCTGGTTACCCTGTGGCTTAGGGTATAATTCACCACAGGGGCTTTGCAGGTTGCTGCTGTGAGAGTTGTACACGCTGTGCCACTACCTATCGGGCAGCCTGACTCGTGCCATGATGCATGTCTGCAGCTGCAGCAGTGCCATTGCTGCTGCTAAAAGTAACCACCTCATAATATGGAATGAGCTGATTTGCTTGTGGAAGGCTTTGTGTAACTATGGGGCTTGGCACTTCTTGATGTCTGCTCAGAGCAATGTCTCAATCATACCTGATTTCTCAGTTCATCTCTGACTCCTGCAGTATGGGAGTGCCTACGAAACAGAACTCATACTGCTTTTCCCAGGCCTGGCCTTCCTCTACAATAAACATAGGTAGGTGTACTTTTTTTTCTGATTGCTGTGACAGTGAACATTCTCTGTCATAGTAAACAGGCAATTTGAAAAAAAAAGGAATTGTTTGGTAGCTGTACTAACCAGGACATTTGATGCCTGGTTTATGCCACCAAACTGAAATGGCAAATGTTGCTTGGCAATTTGTATTGCTGTGCTTACAGTATTTTTCATTCTCTCTTCCAGGTCTCTCATTTCTGTGATGTCCTCAGGAGACGTTAGTGATGCTGAGAATTACAAACAAACTGAACCTTCCCTGATCTTCTCCAATTCTGAGATAAGGAAAATGGAGGTAAAGTGTGTAATAAACCTGGGGCTCATTAGACAATCCTTGACCAGCTGGCCTGGCTGCTTTCTGAACTGAGAAGAACACAGGTTTCAAAGTAGGACATGATGATATCTAAGCCCTGTAGGTGAAATTGTGTGGAATATTTCCCTAGGTGTGGGTAAAGTTGCAGGTTAGATGTTTTGAGATACATTGACACTGACCTCTGTAATTGATATAATCTGTCTAATATTATTGAAGTATCTTAGTCCCTTTGGATCATGACGAGTCTTTTAGAGTTTTTAGGAGAATATCATTTCAAGAGACTTACGAAACTACTTGTTTGATTGCGGTTTTCTGATTATATTCACCATCTGAGTACACGACCCAAAATCTGAACTTCTGGTTTCCATATGTGTGCATGTGTTTGTGTATGATCTGTTTTCATGCCAATATCAGGTTTTTCAGATCTCTGTGGAGAATCTTGTGCAACACTAGAAGAAAGTAGAATATGAAAACAATTTATAAAAAGTGCTAATACTAGGTTTGAGAATACTTATGCCACTGTGTGCACACAGTAAAGAATATTGGAGAGGCTTCTGCCTTTGCTGTAGCAGAAGGGAAAAAAGCCTGGACAACATCAGTACTTGATGGTACTTTAGGTATCAGTTTAGAAGACACAATGATGGTGCTAGACATTTGCTGCCTATGTTGTTACACAGCAGTTTTGTGAGCATAAAAAAAGTAGTGAGTTTGTGCAAAGATGGTCCTTATTTCCAGCATTTGCAACAGATAGGACTTAAAATATTTCTCCTTTCCTGGCAGCACTGATCAAAAGCACTGGTGAGGAGTATTGATGCAGAATGTACAGGCTGTGGGGTTCAGAATATAGGACTTAAGGGCCAGCTTTTTGTCTGCTAAATGAGAACAGTGATTTTTCCTTTCTCCCACCATATTTGACAGTTTATGCTGAAAGTCTTTCATGACAAAACCTTTTTCATATTACCTATACCATGTGCAAGCTAGTGGAAAGATGCTACTTCTGAAATTATTCTTTAGTAGCTTCTGCATTGGCTGTCTTTTGCCATTATTTGGTAAAGGGCAGGAGGACAGAGGGAAGAGGGGCACAGGCGATCTCTCTCTCTATCATTTCATCACTCACAACATGAAGATCAATCTGAACAACTGGGAACATGGTTGCCACTGTCAAATATTGAATATGTGACATTTTGTTTTCAGTTGCTATGTCTACTGGGTGGTTGTGTTGCTACATGCATGCCGTCTTCCTTTGATTCACTTTCCAAGCAGAAATTGGAGGTGAATGATTGTCATCCGCTTTTGGGAGTTTACAAAGCATTAGCCTTTAATTTTTTTTTATTTTAACAACTATTCATCTCATTTACTTCTTGTCTTTCAGCTCAGTTTCCCTGTGCTTGCCTTGGTTCCCCCTGGGATTTCAGAGGCATGGAGCAGCTGCAGTGCTGATCTGCTGACTAACAGGTTCATGAGACCTCTGTAAGTCCTTGTTGGTCTTGTTTGGCTTTGCTTTGTAAGTAGAGGAGTATACAGTGGTATCATAAGTGCATCTGAAGTTTTTGCCCTCTGAGATGCTTCTGCAAAGAGCTGCATGTCCCAGCAGATGGAGTAAGATAAACAGCAAATGCACAGCCATTGATATGTGCTGGCTCCCATCACAATTTGAATGCAAACTTAAATGGATTTCATACTGCTAACAGTATATATATGTAGGTTGTAGTCAGCTGATTGGAAGGGCCAGATACTTGCCCCTGCTTTGCAGTTCTGTGAGTTAGTGTTAACCGGGACGGCAGATGTCTCAGAAGTAAATCAACAGTAACAGTC
Source organism: Eulacestoma nigropectus (assembly GCA_013397775.1). Taxonomy (NCBI): domain Eukaryota; kingdom Metazoa; phylum Chordata; class Aves; order Passeriformes; genus Eulacestoma; species Eulacestoma nigropectus. The sequence continues at coordinate 43,165 of VZTE01003831.1, read as the reverse complement.
AAGTATTATCAACTGGAAATCATATATTTCCCCAAGGTCTACAAGCACCCTATTGTCCTACAAAGAGAGATAAATCCAGAAAGGATGACACTAGTTCTTAGGGAATTAGTTATTCAGTCTTTTATAAATGAAAAAAAAAAAAAAAAAGAAAGAAAAATATTTTTTTCCATAATTCAGCATCATTTCATATAAAAAATAAAAACAATGTCACAAGAAGAAATCCTCTATTATTCAAAAGCCCATAATTCTGCAGAGCACTTTGCAAACATAAACAACAAACCTTGGGTGGCCTACACAATCAAAAATACATGTCTTTTCAGTTGCCAACAGCAAGAGTATGCCAAGAACTCAGTCAGAAATTACCCCCAGGAAGTTTGTTTTTGAAAATAGGTAGGTTGTATTAGGATATGTGGTGAGCCTGTGGGAGTAAGAGGCTATCTACATGCCACGACTTTGAATGTCATTGTTGCGCTTGCTTAGGCTTGTAGAATGTGACAAGGCCCTTGAAAATGCCAGAGAAATAATAATAAAAAAAGAGACAGCTAGGGATCTAATCCATGTTTATTTTCTTTTGGTTTTTTTTTTTTTTTCATTTTTAAATACAGTTCCTGCTTCAACGAGTAAAGTAGGAAAACTGGGAGCTTTCCTGCTTGAAAACTCCCATATCTTCTGCTATATTGAAATTCATCTTCCTGGTGCTGTGAATTGTTACATCTGCAGGAGATTATGCTGCTTTCTCTCCCTTGATAAACTACTGCTTTTTTTCTCATCTTTTTTACTACTGTTCAGGCTTTATTCTCAGATGACTGAGATCATAAATGCATATGTTTGTATTTTAACTCTTAGCAGCCATCTTGCAAACATCTTGAGTTAAAAACATGTTCAGGTATTTTTTACAAGATTTCTGACATGAAGTAATAATCTAAGGCCATTGAATAAACTGTCTATGCAAAATGCTAGAAGGTGAAACTTGTACTGAAACTATGATATTGTATGTCAGCTTCTGATTAAACTGCAGAGAAATTATCATTTTCAAGGTATATTTATTATAGTCATTCACAATCCTACCCCAAAAAGGAAAAAACAAACAGTAAAACAAAAAACTTCCCAAGCAAAACCTCTCTCATATTAAAAATACGTACATTTCTTAATCTGTATACATATATATATGTAATTTGATCTTAATGTGATAAGATTATATAACTGCTGTTTCTTTCCCTTTCTATTTTAGTTTCTCAGCATGACTGCAGTTGTCTACAGAGATAATTGGAATATTTTCACTCCTGTTGCCCTAATGAAGGAGGGCAGAAGTGTTGTTGCTGTTTCACAGATGAAGAGAAAAGAGGTCAAGTGGATTTTCTGAAGGTCACACAATGACATCTGCGGCACAGCTGTGATTTGAAGCCAAATCTCCTGAACCACAGAATTTTGACTATTAAAAGATCAGAATATATTGGATGTAACAACCATGAAGACACCCAAATCAGATGCATAATTTTTATGCCTTCCTCCCCCCACTACTCCAACATAACAGCAAATTGTGGGCTTTGTTCAAACATTGGTCCAGCAATATAATAGCTCTTTATCATTATACTTTGCAAAGCTTGATTTGACTGTTCACCCAGTCCCATATTTGTTGGCGTGGGAATACTGCACAGGAACAGCCATTTTCAAAAGAATATATTTATTTTGAAGTAGATACATGCCTCCTTGTTTCTTTCTTCGAATCAACGGGTAATAAAAGCTAGGACATTCAGCTCCTGATCCTGAAAGGAAGGATTCCAGGTCCTTCTCAATTTCTATCTTTAAAACACACCTTTGCTGAACTATATTCAGAAAAAGTTCAATTTATCATATCCACAGCCTGCCATTATGTGTAGTAGTGATGTATTTTTCCTATGTGCTCCTCTGTCTCCCTGCTCCTATTTGACTATGTTCCTTTAAACAGTCAGCATATTTGGACAGAACATCTGTTCCTGCTATCCTGTGTAGCCTTCAGGCTTTGGGGGCCTATTGAAATGCAAACCAGAAACAGGCAGTTGCATCCTAAACGCCCCTTGTCTTTTCCCCACTGAGTGGAGTTGTCCCCACTGGCTTGAATCAGCACATAAGCCTGAGAGGCTGCCAGTGTTCTGCAGAGACTGAGTGGTTCTGCTTACCACGTTTTGGGGTAGTTCTCTTCTGATACCTTAAATAACCTGATTTTCTGACAGTTTGGTCTATCTACTTTAGCACTCAGCCCTTGCATTTTAACCTTGTCAGGGTTATCCCCTATCTCTTGTGTGTTGATTAGTTGAGAAACTGGAGCTAGGTTAGTTCTGGTGTGCAGAACTGTAACAGCTTTCCCCCGCACCTGGCAGTTTCTGTTCTCATTGACAAATCCCAACTCCAGAAATACTCTGCGTTTTTTCTTTTTTATTTCTTTTCTTTTTGTCCGTTTCATTTTTGGCAGCTTGGGCTGCTTCTGAAGAGTTTTCATTTAGGATCATATTTCTGCTGACTGCAAAGATTCTGCTGATTTCTGCTGCTTCCCTGATTCATTTTGTCCCTTACAGACAGTGAGTGCTGGGCTCTCATAGAAAACTTCACCGTGGTGGATAACTTGGGCAACAAAAGATATAGGTCTGTATAACTTTGAATCTGGAGGCCATAATACTCAGTGAAGCTTTCTGGACTCACTAGCTCCCTGTCTTCACTCACAGAAGAAAAAATCAGAGGGAAATGTTATGTATAGTGGATTACTAGTTCCCTTGGTCCCTAAGCATTCATTTCTGTGGAGAAGAAATACTGGGAAAAGAAACAAATTGTTCTGAGCTGGAAGGGTTTGTAGCCCTGAGTAAAGGTGGAGTAAGGCAGGCTGCCAGTGCAGTGCCAGGACATCAGTGATTTATTTCGCCTGAACTGGCCTAGTTGGTCTGTTTTGAGAAAATCACTGTATTGCACTATTATGATCCACTGATATGGCTGAAGGCCTGGTGTATCCCCATCAGCACTTTAGTCCTATCCTCCACTGGTTTTGAAGAATGCATTGAAGTGACTAGAGATGTAGCTTGCTCATCTCTCACATTTGGGTGTGCTTCTATAGGCAGCAAGGTGTGTTGCTGTTTTTCAAGAAAAAGGAATATTGTCAGATTTTCTTGTTTAGTGAGAAAAGAGGAAGTTGAATAATACTCAGACACAATAGTTCCGTTATCCAGGTGATCCCATTCATCACCAGACTTTCTGGTCTAGGAGAAGGACCTCATTTAAAACACTCTTGGCTGCAGGTCAGACAAGAGTGTCTGGGATTGGCAAGCTCCTCTCACCACAATATTCCTTCACCCTACTACACGAATGTTCAAAGTAGAGGTTTAAGAAGTGTGTCTGTCGATAAGCAGTTCTGCACAACCATGCCAGGCTTTAATGTCTTCTGCAAAAGCTCGTGCTAAGTCAAGTCCCCTTAACTATCGTTTTTGTGCTGAGTTGTCTTGATTTCATCTGCTATTTAGAATATTTCTGAAAGAGCACCTGATTCTTAGCCTTGCTCTTCAATCTCCCTCTGCTCAGAACTCTCCTTGAATAACTGCGTATGACTTCAACACCTTTCCCTCACTCAAGCTTTGGACGGAAGAGTATATAGAGATTTAGGTCAGCCTTTCCACTAAGCATGTACACAGGAGACCTCTCTACTCAGTAACAAGGTGTTGAGATTTCAGTCTTATACATGTGGTTTGTGGGAGCAGTAGGGGAGGCAATGTGTTCTTTAAATGTGCTTCTGACAGGAGAGGAAACGACCTCAAGTGGCAGCAGGGGGGGTTTAGGTTAGATACTAGGAAAAATTCATTCAGTGAAGAGTGATCAGGCATTGGAACACGCTTCTCAGGGAAGTGGTGGAATCACCATCACTGGAGCTATTTGAAAAACTGGGTGGTGCGTAGGGACATGGTTTAGTGGAGGACATGGCAATGCAAGTTTAATAGTTGGACTTATACATCTTAGTGGTATTCTCTAACCTTAACGATAACTATGATTCCATGGCGCTATGATTCCAAATATCTGCAAACTCTGTCTGTATCCAGATGAAGTTGGTGATTCTGGCGTTGTTGACAAATAAATACTATTTCTGAAGCAAAAAAAAACCCCTCTAGAACAAAACATGGTGGCTTTGAATGGATGCCTGGAAAACAGCAGAACATGCCAAGTTATATATTTTTCCTAAGAACATACCAGCTTGCATCTGCTCAGGGGATTTTCTGAATAAATTGTTTCTTTCTGTTCAAGAGAATCTGTTCTTAGCATTTCTCTGGTATTCTTCAGGTTCTAGAAAACATCAAGAATTTAGATCTTTTGACAAGAAGTACTACCAGCATAATGAGACATTGTATGAGGAGCTACCTCTCCTCATAAATTTGGATACATACACAGGATTATTTTGATCCTGGTCTCTCGGGTTTTGTGTAATATTTCTTGGAAGTCATGGTGACCATGTGATCACACTAGAAGAGCTCACTTTCTTCTATAGTTTCCATGTGACCTCATACATCACTTCTAAACAGTCCCAATCTGCTCTAGCCCCTCTATGCTTTAGATATTTGGGATCTTTTGAACAGCTTAGCAGAACAGAGAGATTTTTCCTACTTCTGTCTTAGGTCCTGTTTTTGTGCTGGCCAAAAAAAGGCATGCAATTCTAAAGAAGATGACAGAAACTTACTGTTTTGCAAAGATGTCTTTCTGTGTGAATGGGTGTTCTAGGTTGCTCACAGAATCACCAGCAAACGTACTGGCAAAACCAGGTTTAATATAAAAGCGAAATCATAATGAAGTTCATTGATCAGTTCACTCTACTACTTGCTACATGGTTAAAGCACACAGATGAAAAATTGGACTGAAATATTAAATCAATTAATCTGAAACTAAAATCAACCAAAAATTACCTCTGTGGAGCCTGGGGGTGGAAAAAGGGTAAGGATGGGAAAGGGTAACGATGAAAAAAAGGGAGACCCTCCCACTGAGTCACAAGTCTCAGTGTGGACTCCTGTGCAAAACCTAGCCCTGGACTTGAACAGTAGTTTGTGCCTAAAGAGTTTAACAGCACTAAAACAATAGCCTAATTTAAACAATTTACAAAAGATTCTATAGAATTTACTTCAAGCCCTATTTAGAGGCCTAATTTACCAATCTAAAGTACTTAAGTATCTAAGATTCTAGGTACATTTTCTGTAGCATATTCAGACAGACCTAGAGTATGTGTAAGGTGCCTGTGAAAATTCTGCCTCGATCTCAGTGAAGTGCTCATGTCAGATGTCTTTTCATCTTCTCAAAAGGCAAATGGTTGAGCCTTGATCAGCCCAGGATCTGTCACAATTGTTCAGCAATGGTTCTTCGAGTGCAGCAAATCTGAGAGTTCTCTGGCTCTGAGAGGCCTCACCCAGATGGAGATGCTGGAGGTCAAAGGGTCTCACTTAGAACCACTGTTTACAGGTTCATGGGAGCATTGGCTTTTAACACATTGACATCCTGGCCACAATTTGAGTTGGTAACTTGCTTTTAAAGTTCAATAACAAAAATGCTGTTCCTCTTGGGTTGTTATTCCGGTGAGAAAAATAAGTTTCCAGTGGTGTTTGTTAAAACCAGGAGCTCATTAGACAGCACCAGCTCCTGGGAGCAGACCGCGTTTCTCATAAACTCAAGAGGAGCTGAGCTCAGGTGCTGTTCATCAAGACTAAGGCCTAACAAGCATTTCTGAGATTGTAGTGTGGTCTGAGGTTCAAGACAGTGAGAGATGAACTACCAGGCTTTCTAATGTTGCTAGGGTGGTTTTTTTCAGTGGGTTTTGAGCATTTTTAGGTTTGAGTAGGTTTTAAGTTGTTGTTGCTTTTGCTCTAATGGAGCAAAACTAACTTCTAACCTCTAATGGAAGGAAATTCATGTAAAGTAAAACTTCTTTCAGTTCTCAGTTTCCTTATCTTGATGGAAAAAAGAGACAATGGGCTGAAATACTGTATTTTCACTTACAGCAAAAGAACTATTTTAAATGCTGTTTTCAACTTCAGAAGAAATTTTGCAAACGTTAGTTGAGGAACTTCCAATATACAGATTGGACTTCCTGTCATGTAAGTATCTGTTTTCTGTCAAATATTCCTTTACACACCTTCTGTCCATAATCAATCTCATGAATAGAGTAAACGTTAAAAAAGTGTTCTGCCTACAAGACAAAAGTCAGAAGTCTTGCACTGGTATAAACAGTCTTCAAATGCAATTCAAACAACCATTTTCATTAATCATAATTTTAATTTATAATGCAGTAGTAGAGTACAATGCAAAATATTAAATATTATTATTATATTCACTTAATTGAAATGGAAAATTACAAGGGAAAATGAAATATCATTCTGATCTTTTTTATATTGTCACATCTAAAAGATTTTGTCCCTAGTCACAGCAGGAAGTATATTTGGAGAATACTATTGTGGTGTCCTAAGCATCTTCACTTATGTATAAGGTTGATTCCTTCACCAGATTTTTAGTCAGGTTTGCTTCCCCATTCTAAAGTCCTCCTTTATGGTAGTCTTCATTTTCACAGCCTATCTGGAATGTCCTTATTACTGCCCTATGGGTTTTCACCAAAAGTGCTCAACACCTTTCGGAAGGACTACGTTCCAAGCAAATACAGTTCTCTTAGTGTTTCTGCTGAGGCTTGCTGAAACAGAATATTGCTCTTTTCTCTCAGCAGGTCCGTCCCTGTACAGTGTTGGTTTTTCCCCAGCAGTCCAACACAACTTATGAAGCTTCATCGCTCTAGACTTTGCAGAGTCTGGAGTGGCACCGTGGTATTGTCCACCCTGTTACTTCCACTGGATGATTGTTTTGGGCCCTAGTCCATGTTCAAAGTCTTCCTTTGTTCATCCTCATCTGCTGAAATAAGAGGCATGCTACCATAGATTGCTATCCTGCAAATAAGAGGACCAACAAACTTTGGTGCTTAGTGGCAGCTGCTAATATGGGCCCTAATAGTAATTTTTGTGCCTCTGAAGACCCTTCCTGTTCCCAATCAAGCCAGCTGAAAGCTTTGGGGATGCTCAGAGCACCATGGTCTAATGCACTGAAAATGCCACTTCTGATCCTTGACTTCTGCTCTTTGTTTACTGGAGCTGAGCCCAAAGCAACTGCAGTGGTGAATGTGAATAGTTTAACAGATCATCCTGACGATGTGTGTGACTGTTTCAAAGTAGACAGTTGTCTGGACATGCTTGGCATTGTTAATTGCTGTTTTATATGCCTAGAACGGATGTTATGCCTCAGAGCAGCAGCCTGTAGAAATAGAAATAATTAATCCACCTGCAGTATCCCAAGAATTGCCTGCAGGGTGTCCACAGAGCCCCAGGGCTCCATGCTGCTCCCATCAATATCTGGCTGTGAGGATAACATGCTTATAAATTGCAACCAGTTTGAGGCACCCCCACTGAAATGCAGTGCTTAAGTGAAGAGAGAGAAGGGCATAAAGGGCATTGAGGAAAAGCAATTTAAAAGGATGAAGTTGCTCTTGAACTGCTTGATTTGCTTCTTTCTTTAAGGGCGAATTAGATTGAAGGACAGACTCTACAAGCCTGTTGCTGGTGTACGTCAGCAGAAACTCTGACCCTGAACCTCTACAGTTCAACAGCTTTTAAGCTAATTCCTCTGCCTTTCCTCTGGTGTGGTGTAGTTACTTGATGTATGCACAGGACCAGCTGTCTGCTCAGGATTGCTCAGCTGTTGGGGACAGCTATGTATCCTGTGGCACAGACAGGTCTCTTCATGGGTTTGCACTGCAGCATATTATCTGGCACTACTCTGTTGGCCTCCACCAGCTCCTGCCACTGCAGTACAGCACCAAAGCCTTTCCTCCTGCAAGGCCACTCCTTTGTTTTCCCTTGACCAAATAAGGATTCTCTCCCTAGTCATGGTCCTAAGGGAGTAGTACCAGGCTCTCCTACCTTTGCAGGATCAGCCCTCTTTTTATTTCACCTGTTCTGTGGAGTCATAGCCGCTTTTGTCTCATCTGTGTAGGTTTAGTTAATCTGCATGGACCATGGAGGATAGATTTCACCAACTATGGAGGACAAATTATGAGATGGTTAACTATTGCGTGTGTTAAGATTGAAGCCTGTGCCTTACCAATAGCATTAAAATATTTTTTTTATTGCTATTTCTTGAATATTCTGATTTCAGACAGCTTTTCAGCTTGTATGAGAAGAACTGTTTTCTAAAAGCATATAAGAAGAGGCTGCAGGGGTCTCTCTTGAGCATCTGAGCCGACATGGGAATACCAACTGAAATAATTGTTTTTATGGATCCATAGCAGACATAGTGCTAGAAAAAGCAACAAATTAATTATAGCTTCACATGTTGTTGTTTGGGGTTTTTTTTCAAATATAAAACTAAATCTCATATTCCACTCACAAAAAGATGTTAGTCCTAGAAATCATGCTGGTTTAATTTTTACTAGTTGACCATTGCTTTTATTTATATAGGATAGAGAAGCTAGAGGTTGGATAAATAAATGGGAATCATTATTTGTATAAAGCTGGTGAGCTGGAATTCCCACAGACTCTATTTCATTTACATTTCTTTCCTCCTCTTTTATTGCCCATTGTTTCTAGATTCAAAGAAAAGGCAATGTAGAATGAAATGCTGCTAGTTCTGTAAGAAATACATCATCCAGACCACAATGGATTAGAGGGACTATTAAGCAACGCATGCTGGAAAAAGCAATTAATCTGCTGAGAAGTAGTTTTCCAAGTGCGACATTTTTCACTGGCTGCATATTTTAAGAGGTATCTCATTATTTAGGTCTCCTATAGGTTAGCGTGCTTCTCTCTTTATTGCAAATATCTTTAGACGAGAGGTAGCCTAGATTCAGATTGTACATATTCCTCTTCCTGGAACTTAAACAAAACTTTGATGTCTTGGAAGCACTTTCATTAATTGATTTTATCTCAGAGTTTCTGCTGCTGTCTCTGTGTCCTTCTTTCCAGGGAAATTCAAGTCGAGGGTCCAGTTTGTCAGGCTGTTAGTTTAGGATCATGTTAAGTCAGCCTCTGTGTCCTGACCTACATGTCATCTCACTGCTTCCTTCAGTCATCTAGAAGAGGCGGTCACAAAGATGTTCTTTGATTCTCCTTCTGTGTGCTGATTTGCCACTAATGAAGGTGTGTGGTGGTGTGCTGTGTTCCAAGCCAAGTGTTTTCCCATGATTACTGCCCTGCCAGCCCAGCTGTCTGCCTGCACCTGCTCTGTGCTCAGGCTGCCTGTGTTCCTCCATTTGAAGCTTCCATTAAGTGTACTTTGTGAGAAGCTTTTTGCATCCATGGTTTGGAGCAAAATTGCAAAAATATATTTGGGGGTGGAGAATGAGAAGAAGGTGAAGGGTACCTCATCAGTCTTAATCAACCTGCTTTGGTCTGAGCCAGCTCAATCAGCCAGAAGTGGTAGCTTTCCTTCTCTTTCACTCAGTATAACTCACAGCAGAAGCGCTGGACAGTCAGTGTACGAGTTATTAACAGTGACTAGGCCAGGCTGTGACCTTTCACTGCCTGCATAAATGATACAACCAGGTCTCCAGATGCAACAAAAAAGAGAAGTTGCTTTTCTGCTCCAAGCTTCCACATTATGTTAGAATTTGCTTTAGACAATCAGTTCAGGGAGATCATAGCAAGAAAGCTTAAGGGCCCCTGCTGAGAGAATGGGCAGTAATTTTGCTCTCTCTGTGATGTTATTCTTGTGAAAACAGTCCAACAGCACTGTCAGTTCCCAATACTGTCAGGTGTGTAACACAAGTCTGTTCTCCTAGACAAATACGCACACTTAGAGTGTTCCTTCTCCATGGATGAATTTTTCTCAGTGCTTTCCTCAATCTTGTTTGGAGACAGACAAGGCAACTGCCTTATTCCTGATGTTACTTTATGCATTCCATCATGTCCCTCCCAAAACAAATCTTCTAGCAATATGTGGAAGGTGGAAGCCAGAGAGGCAGGTTTTAAAACCAGCTCACAGCTGCGTCAAAAGCACCTGGCTATCTCAGCATTGTATATAGCAGATTATGTTTACCAAGAAATAAACAAAAAAGTCTGGAAATTCCTTTGTGTAAGGGAATCCCAGTGAAGGATCTCATGCAGAAGTTTCTGTGCTACCTCACTGTGTACTGTCTGGTGTTTCTCACCATAGAATCATAGGGAGTCACTATGCAGTGTGGGAAAAGACAGTCTTGTTCTTCTCTTCTGCAGCACAGAAGCCCTCTGGGAAATTCAAGCCATGACACCTGCAACTATTGTTATTGGTTTGTTACTTTTAAAAGTATGAAATATGTAAGAAATTCTGAAGGAACAGTTCAGCCATGATAGGCCCCCAGGATGGCTCCTTCCTCATCTGGTGAGGCCCAGCACAATTACTGTTTTTAATGGGCATAAACAAGAAGGAAACAACACAACGGATGAAAATCAAAGCCTGCCCAACAAAGAAGGGGTTGAGCATAAAGCAATTACTAATGGTGTATTAAAGCAGTTCATATGTAAAACTGTTTAGCCATGGAAAATCAACCATTGAGCTCTGTATTTCTGTAACTGGTGAGAATTAACTACACAAAAATAAAGGAATCACTTGAATTGTAGCATTAGTTGGATCCAGAGTATTTTCTATTTACCAGGCACCCAGCTAAAATCATCCTTCACTACTAGCAGTGAAACAAAAAATTATTGTGTAAAAAGCTCAAAGTTAGTATCATATGACTTCTCTTTCTGTAAATTGGGGATTTTTTTTCATTATTCTTAATTTGCTGAATGAAAAAGAACCATTTGCATCAGTGTTGCTGCCAGATTCAGTGACAATGAGTCTCTTCCTCCTTTCTCTTCTTTCTCTCCTTTCACATGACTCTCAAGCAATATTAAAAGAAGGCTTGAGAGAACATTGAATACATATTGATAGAGAGAAAGTGGGAATGGCACTACCCTAGAAGCCTGCAAAAGCATCTCAGGCACAAAGAGGTGATGTAACAGCTGTAAAGAGATCTATTATTTGCTATGTGTAAAATGGAATCGCAATCATTGGTCCTGCTGTGTCCATGCAAAGTTGCATTAAGGCTGATTTTGAAGCTGGTTTCTGGTACATTTATGGAAATGAAAAGTAGGAGTTCCTTGTTTAAAGAGCCAAACTACTGCATAAAGAGTTCTATACAGGTAAAAAATAGTGGAAGTTGTTGTACTTCATCTGTCTTTGGTTTGGTTTTTTTTTAACATCTAGGCTGTGTATAAAGAGGGTTTTATCAAGAAAGCTTTTTCTCCTGTGGACCAACTCCTCAGTGTCTGGAGTACTGGGAAGAGTGAAGAGATCAAAATTCAGAGTAATAAATACAAAAATTGCTGATGAGAGTGTTCACATGGCATTTAGATATGCAAGATGTAGCTAGTGAAGTCTTCTCCCATCTGGAAGACAAATATCATTTCCTTTCTTGTGCTGTTGTGCAGAGTGAATCTGCTATATTGGAAAGAAGTCCTGATTTCATGCCACCTTCCCGACCTCAGAGATTTTAGACCTAGAAACCTTAAATATCCTCAGAGATTTCTCGAGCTGTATACCACCCTCCCTTGCCAGGGCTGTGCACGAGAGTGCAGTGTCTGTTGCTCTCTGTTTCTTTTTGATAACTTCATATGCCAAACAGCTGAAGGGGAAAAAAACCATATTTGTTGATTTTTCCTGAACTGTGGTAGCTCATGCTGCATGTTCCTTCAGTGGCTCTTTGGCACAGTGATGGCAAATTTAACTTGGTGTTGCTATTTCCAAAGTGGAAAACAGCTTTCATTTCTTCAATAAGTCTTTCAGCATACTTTACAGAAGGGCAATTTAAACAGAATGCAATGTTGAAATGAAACCAACTCTTCCACCAAGCACTACCACAAAGAATAGATAACACTTCATGACTTTCCTGCTATGCACTGTCAGCTCTGTGCCTCAGCTAGACAAACAGGAATCTTCTTTCTCTCTCAGAGAACCGGATTTGCTCTGCTAGGCAAACTTCAGGACATCATCTTTAGCAACAACAACACAGCTGTTTCTGGGATACAAATCACGTCAACCAGTTGTTGCCTGTGTTTCATGCTATGTTGGGTTTGATTTGTAATATCTGCATGGCACAATTCATCCAAGTCATGAAAAAGGTACAGTGAGTGCACACCATACAATAGAACATGCCATCATTCATATTTCTCAAAAAGACTGCACAAAACCTTCTGAAGGAGCTGGCTGACCTTACGTGGAAAGAGGTTTAAACTGGAGTAGCACATTCATTGATGTGTGTGGGGAGAGTAAAAAAGGAAACTCAGACGAGTCTATGCAGTTTTCCCAGATTTTCTGAGGTTTATTCAAGGCAATACTTAACTCTAAAAAAGGAAGTATAAAAGTCATTATTATTTCTGGTAAACAGTAGTAGTAAAACTCTGTAGAAACACAGAGAAATGTTACTGTCTTAAACCTTAATAATGCTAGCAGACAGTCCCACTCTTATCATCATGTCTCATCCATGTAATAGGCATGTGGTTAAATACATTTTTCCAGAAGTGATGCAGCTGCTGTCTGCATCTTCCTTGGAAGACCTCTTTAGACTGCATAAAAAGTGGAGGGGAATTACGCTGGATAAAAGGTGATGTTCTTCTGCAAAACACCAGATTAACAGGGCCTTTTTGTACTTTACAAATCCACTTTAAATTTGCAGTCTTCATTAGTTGGAGGCATTCTCCCTGATGACTGCAAGAGAAGCAGCCCTCAGACTGCTTGCTCATAAAATGAAACTCTGTTTCTGTGCTGCAGAGGTACATTGGGTGGAAAGCCACAACACTAAAGTGCTCTCATTGACTGCAGTTCCATACCCTAAGAGTGACTGCAGAAGGGTGTGCAGAGAATGGCCCAGAGCCTTGCCGCCCTCCCTGCCCATGTTAAGGGACAAATTGTACCAAAAAAATTCTTACAAATAATAAAAATTAAAAACAAAAGCAAAACCAAACCCCTCAAAGAGTTGCAATTGCAGCAATCATACCTACTGACTCTGATCCTGTCACTGAGCACCACTGAAAGAGCCTGGCTCTTGTTTTCAGCTTCCCTTCAGGTTTTTGCATATTGGTGGAGACGCTGCTAAGCCTTCTCTTCTGCAGGCTGAACAGTCCCAGCACTCTCAGCCTTTCCTTGTAGGACAGGTGCCTCAGCCACTTAATCATCTTTGTGGCATTTTGCTGGACTCTATCCAGTATGCCCTTATCTCCCTTATACTGGGGAGCCCACAACAGGGCTCAGCCCTCCAGATGTGGCCTCACCAGTGCTGAGGAGAGGGGAAGGATCCTGTCCGCCAACCTGCTGGCAACACTCTTCCCAGTGAAGCCCAGGACAACGTTATCCTTCTTTGCTGGCTCACGTGCAGCTTGGTGTCCACCAGGACCCCCAGGTCTTTTTCTGCCCATCTACTTCCCAAATTGTGTGGCTCCCAGCCTCCTCTGCTGCTTGAGTTTGTTTGTCCCCAGGTGTAGGACTTTGCACTTGTCCTTTCTGAAATTCGTAAGGTTTCTGTCAGCCCACTTCTCCAGCCTGTTATCATCTCTCAGGATGCCAGTACAATCCTCTGGCATATCATTACTCCTCAGTTTTGTATCACTTGCAAACTTACTGGGGATATACTCTGAGCCATCACTCAGATCACTAATGAAGATGTTGACAAGGATTGAACCTTATATTGACACCTGGAGTACACTGATAATTACTGACCTCCAAATACACCTTGTTCCACTGATCTCCATGTTCCTGACCTAGCCCTTCATTTGTTTTTCAACCCACCTCATTGCCATTTCATCCAGCCTATACATTAACATCTTGTCTAAGAGGATCCTATGGGAGATAGTTTTAAAAACCTTATTGAAGTTCAGGCAGACAATATCCATCACCCTCCTTTCTTCTACTGAACAGGTTGCTATCTTCCTATACCGTTTCTCAGTCTTGAACTGAAATTTCCTCCTTGCTTCACTGACAGCTGACTTCATGTGAAAGGTGGTATCTTATTCATAGCAGGTGAGTGTAAACTGGTGTTTCACCACCAGGACAGTAGGGCAGCTCTGTTTACAAGAGAAAGAGTTTTTATCTGAAGTCATTCAGCCAGACACTGAATAACAGGCTAGTACTGACCTGAATTCCTCCTTGGGTTTGTTATCCCTGCTAGTTACTGGAAAGCCTGGCTAGGGAAGGTACCAGCAGCAGGAAGTAGTCTGTCTATCCCCCTTTCATTCTGATGACCAAACCATCTTTAGTAGGGAATGCCATACTTCCGTGTACCTCTGGACCTCATAGCAACAGAGAAGCTGAAGGGAGGAGGAAAGCCAGGGAGATCTCAACAGGTTGTTAGCAGGAAGCTGTGATGACTAAGGTGCAGATCAGACACAGGAGGGAAACTGTTTTCAGAAAGAAGCCTGGGTGCTGTCCAACTACCCTTTACCCTGTGCTGCTCCTTCTGAGGTGAGGGATTTGGCTGATACAAAATTCTTTGCTGCCCCCTAAGTATGATGAAGAATCAAGAATGCAAATGTTCCCCCTCAAAATGACATTCCAGGGAAGAAATGAACCTGGATGCCCTGTAGTTGCCTTGTCTGCATCTTTCATGAAGTCTTCATCTTTCAGGAAATTTCTCCATTGAAGGGGAAAAGTCTTCTAGCTGAAGAAATACAAGGAAGTACATTTTATTTTCTGAAGTACTGTCACTGTGTTTGAACACTCTCCCTCCTCAATATAATTTCTTGAGATCTTATCACAGCTTTTCATGAGACCTGTTTTTGACTGGTTTCATTATAACAAGACCATATCAAGCACAGTCAGAGGGATAACCGGGTGCCCTAGTTGTCGGCCTCAGCTGAGTTCAGTAAGTATTATGTTAATATGCAGAGTGTGGCTGCCTACAGTCATAACATCTATTATCAGATCAAATCCTCTTTTACAGTTGTAATATATTTACAGGAGGGTATTTAAATATAAATTCCCTGGAGAGTCTTTGGGTTAATGTTATAAATAAAAAGGACTCATTCTCACACTATTGTTCATTGTGCCTTCATTACTTACATAAATCTTTTTCCTCCCCAACCACTTTTAGAGAACATTTTGTCTACATAAAACATCAATTTTATGTGGTGGTTTTACATACTTTATTAAGTTTGAAATTTTTAAAGTATTACTTTTTATATGATATTATAAAGTTGTGAGTTGATATTACTGTGTGTTGCTTGGCCATTTACATCTCGTGCTTGAGATCAGGCACCCCTCGGGACAAGATGTTGATCTTGTAATCAAAACAGCTCTTGGGAGAATGGATAAAAAACTATCAGCCAAGTGCCATAGGATTTTCAGAGTCTTCCCACGCAGCCTGTGAAAACTAGTGTAATTTTCTCTCATCTTCATCTGTTTCAGTAGATTGCCCAATGAGGCACCAATATGTGTAGTGACAGCTCTTGTGGGTGTGATCCAATTATTGTAAATATATGTCAGTGGAGAGAGGAAAAAAATGAACAAACACCCAAGTTCCTTGTTAGACTGCAAGGGAACCATCCTTGTTATTCCTCCCCCCTCAATGGTTACATGGATTACATATTTTTTCTAACATCGGATGATCAGAAAATTTTGGATCTTTCTGTATTACCATGGCTGAGGGAAAGATATAAAGGATGATGTATATATTGAGATCAGAAATCTTACTGCATTTGAGAATATAGTCCATAATGAGGCATTAAAAAGATTCAAAAGCTCTGTTAACCCAATAGAATTATGAGAGGATATTTAACCTTCTCTCCTTCCCTTCCTGGTCTTATCTGTACTGGATGCTCTAGAATCACTGAGAGTCTTTTCTACTTACCCTCTCCAAAGAGCACTGAAAAAAATTGCTATGTACTTTGACAGAGTTATGAATGTAATAAAATTTGCTGTAGAAATGTCATGTTTGTCTATAAAGTCTGCATTACTTCTGGAAATACTTATTCTTGAAAAAAAAAACCAAAAATGAAGAGGTAGAGAAAGGAAATGAAATAATATTTTAAAAATAATCCAGTTTCATATGAGGTACAAGCTCAATCTTCTTTTATATGGAATTTACATGTTAATTCATTAATTCTTCCTAGGGCCTGGTTCAGCCAAGTTTAATTTCCTCTAATTCTACATGATTTAGTAAATCATGCTAAAGTCTACAGGAATCAGCTATTTCATTGTAGATAAACTTTGTTTAACAATTTGTTAAGTTGGGATAGAAAGTGCAGAATCAGACAGAAGAGGGCTGTAAAAGGGACGTGTAGCCTACCTTCATGTCTCACTGAAGGACTAACTCTAACACATCCTGGCACATCATTGCCTAGGCTGTCTTTAAAAGCTTCCAAGGGTGAAGATCATAATTCTCTACAGCACATTTTGCCCGATTTCCCTTAGTGTCTAACACACAGCTTCCTTATGTTGATTTAATTCCACTGCTTCCTGTCCTATCCACTTTGTACATAAGAAATGTTATTCTCTGCCTCTTTACAGCAGCCCTTTATGTGTCTGAACCTGTTGGTGGAGCTCCTTCCAAGTCTTTTTTGAGAATTCCAGTTGTGTATCTGCTTGTTCTTTCTGCTTGCCTGATGTGCCACATATATTTTTTCAAAATGTCAGGTAATAATAATACTGTAAATGGTATTCCTGCTGAAGCCTCAGTTGGAATTACATCTTGCATTCTCTAGTCATGCATCTCAGAAGATATTTTGATTTTTTATGTTTAATTTTCTGTCAGTATTTAATCTATGGATGAGATGAACCATTCATCATGATGAGGAAACAACCAGCAGTTTGTACTTTACCACTGATACAACAGTAAAATGCTGAGTTCCCTATAAGCTGGTTATGGCAGGAAGAATGGGAATTGCAGGCGAATTTTATCAGAGAAACCCTCCCATTGAGTCATGAGGTGCAGAAAGGACCCTCCTGCTTTCTAAAGTCCTTCTCACTTAGGATCCACACTTAGCCCCAGAAAGGAGAATATACACTGTAATCAAATCTTCATGAGCATGTTTGAATTTAGACAGCAACTTTACCTTTCAAACATCTCTGTGTTCTTTAACATGGGTCCAATAATTACAAAAAAAGGGAAAGCAGCAAGTGTAGGGAGCTTCCTTGATCCAAACTCTCAGTCACAACAACAATAGAAAAGGCCATTCTCTGGAAATTCTATCTGAAGGCATGAAAAATTTTTCTTTACTGAGAGGGTGGTCAAATACTGTCATAGAATGCCCACAGAGGTTGTGTAGTCTCCACCTATGGAGACACCCAAAACCCAATTTGATATAGTTCTGGGTAACCTGCTCTATCTTACCCTGCTTCAGCAGGCAGGCTGGACTAGAGGATCATGAGACAACCCTTTCAAACTTAACTGTTCTGTAGTTCTGTAAGTGAATGAACTCTGTTCTGTGGCTTAACTGCCTGTTGCCTTTTGGTGCTGCCAGTTTTAGTTGGTTCTGACCCTTCTGAGTGACAGACTTGGATTTTACTTCCATTTTGCTGAGGGAAAAAGGCACTTTTCTGTTTAAATCCATGAACTTTTACTGTTCATTGCTCTTTGCAATGAACAAGCTGTTGCATTGAAAATCTTGTTTACGGATGAGACAGAAGCACATCTCAATTATTAGGAAAGCCAAGAATCGAATGTTTGTTTAAATGAAATATCAAGGGATTATTCCGTTTTAATCCAGCTCCAAGTTCTGCAAAAATAAAGGAATAGCAATGCAGCTGGAGAACTGCTATGAAATTGTCATCACACATACATTCTCTCATTCATTTCTATGTTATGCTCACCCTCCCACTGCTCCCCTGTCTCAAGAGGTTCCACACTGGTGGAGGTCATGGGGGGATGTTATTGGGAGCTGTCAGCATCCAGAGTCCTTTGCCAGGAAGAATGTTCATGTCATGAATATGTCTTTGTCCCTCTAGGATGACTTGGGATAAATTGTATATGTTGATGAGACACTGCTCTCTTCTACACTGGCCTGTAGCTCCATGTTACATCCAAATTTACTGCGCCCTGCACCATCTCAGTATGTTCTCTCTTTATTCTGTTCATACCCCTGAACCCAGTTTGTCCAGCTCCAGCTTCACACTTCAGCTGACCGTGGGCGATCTGTTTGCAGCTGTGCTCCTTTGTACCACATCCTGTGTCCTTCTCAAGGCCTCTGCTGTCCTACCAGGCCTGGATTTTTCAGCACTTTGTCACCAAGCTGCTATTGTATAAATCTCACTGCATGTCGAGTAGCAGCTTGTCATTGCTGTCCATGCAAAACTGTGGTTGTACCATACCAAGAGAAGCAAAAGCAGAACAGATCAGGCACAGGCACCTGATCAGCTGGAGGAATTGCTGTCACAGCTGAGAGAAGCAAAACAAAGCTACAGGCAGGTCAAGGAAAGTTCAGAGAGGGCAAATCTGAGAAGTCTCAGTTCCCAGGCCTTGCACATTGCTTGCAAAGCTTGTAGTCTTTACTAAGAATGGCAGGGCTGTATCACAGGGCCACATGATTACCACACCACTGGTATCTGGGTCTGACCACCCTGTTCAAAGTTGCTGGTGTACTGTTGCCAGTAGCAGTTGTCTCTTCATGCTGCAGTCCTGGGTCATCTTTGATTAACACCTGTTTCCCAAATAACACCTTCAGTTTAACAACTATGTCCTGGTGAGGGTTACTCTCTCTAGAAAACCTTTCTTCTGCAGTGTCTTCTAAAAAAAAACCCACATCAGCTAGATGAGATAAAGGACGCCTTCGTCTGATAGTGGTACTTCTCCAACTCTCTTTTTCAAATTGTTATTTATTCATCCGGTTAATTCATGTACCTAGTTGGAGCAAAATGATTACCATAAGCCTTAGGGCCTTACCTGCTTTTCTGCCATTGAATTCTCCTTTTTTCTCCATCATAATTTTTGGCAGATTTATGCCTATTGGCTGGTGTGCTTGTTTTCAACATAAAATGAACAAATAATACATTTGCCTCCAGCCTGATAATCCATTTGTCATTTGATACAGCACTGTCTACTGCTCCTGCAAACAATGTCCCTGCTGTTGTTTTCAGGCTCTTTGTGCTACTCTGTTTTTAATGCCCAAAGAGACTTGTAGGGAGATGAGGCTCCTGCATCTTGTGCCAGCATAATCTGTCTGCAGTGTCTATTGTAGCAAAAATAAAAGCCCACATTGTTTCCTGTCTTATGACCTCTGGATACCTTTCTGTCCTAGGTATTTCCATTACTTGGGCTCACATTCAAAATGGCAAAGCCTTGTGGTCCTCATTATAGACTTATCATGATACCCAAGGCTTCCTCAGAATGCAAAATTATCATTGCTTTATCAAAAGTTAATTTGGGATCTTACATGATGTCTTCCTCTGCTGCTAACACCCTCTGTCTCCTGACAGTCCTATATCTCTGCTTTCCTATAACATCTACGAGGTTCTAGCTCTACAAATTGAAAGACTGGTTCTCCAGTCTTCTGTCAATTGCAAAGCTTTTTTCCTATCTGGCTTTTCCTTGTATTACATTAACAAAATAATTGTTTTCTGGATGTCCAATACCATTCCAGCACATTTCTCTTACCCCATTATTTCAGAAGGGCTCTCCTTAATTCATTGCACTCTTGACAGTTTACACTGTCCAATAATCAGTCAATACTAACTATTCTAGCAGAGATCTAGCCCTGCTGCTTTCTCTACATTTTCCTGAGTGGAGAGGTGTAGCCAGAGCCTCTTCAGAATACAGCAGCTGGTTGGAAGCCACTTCTGGGAAGGTGACATAGAAATATACTTTCCCGCCCTTTTAGATTAGTAACCAAAGTAGATAGACACATTTAATCTTGCTTTTCTTCTAATATTATATTATTGCCCTTAACAAGACTTAGACTTTTATCTTATTTCTTAAAAAAAAAAAAGCGCCGTATTTCTATATTTAGCCAGCTATTTTTTAACACGTCTTCTCTGTCCCTTCTCACACCTAACCTTAAATTAGAAACAAGCAAAATTGAAGTCGATTGAGGTACAGAGGTCTCCAAGAGGAAAGAAATCCAAGTACAATGTGCCTGGCTCGGGGAAGGCGGGTGTAACTCAGTCCTATTTGGAGGCAGCAGCCAGCTGGTCAGTAATCCTGCTTGCACCAGCCAGTTCTCCAGGAGCTTCAGGTCAGCTGTGGCACACACTGCCTCTAGCCCACTCAAGAGGGAGAAAGGAGCAATGGGGGAGAGGTGAGGGATAGTAGAGGATGAGAAAGGTGCTAATTTATGGGGAGCTATTAGGGCAGACGACACAGAAATCTCTAGACTGTTCGGCTTCATTTGCTTTGTGGCACTTGAAACTGCCCCTCCAAATTGAGGTGCAGGGAGACTGCACTATGCTACATGGCTGCAGTTATGGTCATGGACAAGGGGGGCAAGTTCTGGAAGCGCTTTTGAAGCCTTATTTTACCCTTCCGTAAAATGGTATTGATACTGACTGCCTTGGACATGGGTTTGATTAGAAACTGTAGTGTTAGGTTGCAATCTCTGTCATGTCTTACCTTTTTTTGGTGCTGCTTTTCCTGTAGCATTTTGGTGTTTGAGAAGTAATTGTTGTACTGAGCTTGATTCTTGAACATCTCTGAAACACAGCATCCAGTGTTTGCAGGAAGAGATCGCTCTGGGAAAAGAGATTGGTCTGAGATCACTTGGGGAAAAATATTTTTGCCGAAACATTCTTGCAGCCTCTAAATGTACAGATCTGAGCTAAGACAAAGAGATGTTTCTGACTCAAAGGGCTCCTTGGACAGCATTCACAATTCATTAACTATGTGGGTGTGGGTACCTTCACTTTATCCATATTTGAAAAGAAATCATGAGACTATACTGCTATTCAGCAGCCCGCTTTGTGCCATCATCACGGGTTCCAAGCACAGAAGAATACAGAGTTACAAACACAATGAGCAGTAGTGTGAAGTATTTTGTTGCATGCCTTTTTGTTCTCCTTGCCAAATTTCCTGGGTAAGTAATAAAATGACTTGGACACCACTCCGCTAAATGAGGTGTAGATAACACACAGTTTGGTTAGCTCATGCATTGTAAATATAGCTCTCAACAGATATTTTAGCGGCTAGCACTCTACCTATTTATTTCTCAATTAAAGGCCATCTGCGGCAAGTTTTCTTCATGTTATTTCATGAATTAGCTGTAAAAATGCCAGCACACTCTGCAAAACATCATTTGTCATGTTTCTTGCTAAATTAGACATTGCTAAATTGGACTAATCAATGCAAGTGTTTTCCATTTGTGTCTCGTAGGGTCTGTTTCACTGTTTCCACCTTGGCCTTACTAGAGTGAAAAAACCAAGAAAAATGTCTTAACTGTCCTCTGTGCTGGGGATGTCCAGAACCTGGATTCATCCTCATACTATGCCTTGTTCTAGGTTAAACTTGTTCCACAGGGAAATCAGGAAAGGCCATAAATTGGTTCACACTCAGAGCAGCCCATATTCTCTGATGTGGAGTGTGAATTTTCTCAGCAGGGGTGCACTGAGCACTTTGGTTCTGCTCTGGGCTGAGAAGAGTGAGGTGACAGATAACACTTTTTATCTATTTCCATCCCTTGGGAAGCCCAGATGAAGAAAGATCCCCCCATTTTCCTCTACCTGGCATTTGGAATTATGTATGCAATAAAAATTCCAGAGAAGTAAGTTCATCCTTATTTGAAGGATTGCATCTTGTGAGATATATCTGAGCTGCCTTTGGAGGTTAAAGGCACTTGATGCCCTCTCTATATTCTCAGTAGATCATGAGACGTATCAGATCTAATATGACTTGTGCAAAGTATGTTTCTTATTGCTTGGCTAAAAAGGTTAGGTTTGTCTCTGAGGAATGATTTTTAAAGGTTACTTTAATGTCAAATTAGTGGTTTTGATTTCATAGAAATACAATTTTCAGTGTTTGGTAGATTCTTTTAGTTAAAATAGCTATTGGGTGACATTTTAAAAGCAATCTGCTGTTTTGCCTAGCTGAGACTTTAAAGCATAGTGATTAAAAATGGAAGGTCACAAAAGCATAAGTAAAACAGTTCCCCTTGATTTTAAATCCTGAAGTACAATTTCACTCCCTGGACACTTTCCGCTCACATGATTACCCATATCCATATCTTAGGCATTATGCAGTTCAGCAGCTGCAAACTCAGACCCAGAATTGGATGCCCCCCTTGTGCTGGATGTATGCACACACTCAGTGCCTTTCCCTGCTCCTAGAAATTTTCATATGTAAATTCAGAAGGTCTAGAAAGAAATATGCTGAGAAATGGAGAGTAAATGGCTTGCGTAAGGGCATGCTTCAGATCAGTAGCTGAATTTGGACTAGAATCCAGAACTTTTATACCTCTATCTAGCGTGCTAGCTACTCAACTTCTGGCTAAACTATGTAAGAATACATTTCAGTCACCACTGAATTAGAAAATTTATTTGCTGTATCAAAAACCCCTCTAATGGTATAGCTGTTAGCTATGTTACTTTCATTATAGTTTTCAAAATAAAGGGTTGATCTCCAATTTTTTTAAAGTAGTACCTGGTTTTGAAGACCAGAAGAGGTACGTAGGAGCATAGCTTAGCCTAGTCATGTGGTCTAAAATGTAATTGTTGGGACTTAGTTTATCACAGAATTTCCAAGGCCTCTGCACAGTTGTCCTCTCCAAAAGTATCTATTCACAGAGCAAGAGCCAGTTCCCAGGCTGTAGAATTTGAACCATGAGTAGCAAAACCAGAGCAAAACTTTCTTTCTCTTTTCTATAAAGACTTATTGGTCTGCTTTATAATGTTCTTGAAAAAATGAACAATTGCTACTGGTTCATTATCTTACATTGCTTAAATGGACAACTTCCATTTTTTATTTTCTGCTTAGGAAGATGGAAAATCATCTTTGTTTACTTTTTATTGTCATTTGGTCTACTGTCTGTGGTAGGTACTTCAAAGCACCAGTGATTTCCTAGGCAGAAAAATGAAATCTTATCAGTATCCAGCTTGTCTTCCCAAACATGTTGAGGCACAGGTAGATTTGCCAAATGGCTCCTGTGGGCTTTAGGTGTGCTTGATCTACATGTGCAGTCTCCCAGTTTGTGCTCATGCATATCAGATAGACGTGCCTGCACAAATGTGGGAGTGGGGCTCATTAGCTTTACCTTGGGTGCCAGCTTAATTATTGAAAGCTGGTCCAGGATGTAGTGATCTTGTGTGAGATTTTCTATTGAATAAACAATTGTATGGTAATAATATAAAAGTCTAGACAAAGATTTATCTTTTAAAGCTTCCATTTAATTTCCTCTTCAGCTTGTCCATTGCAGACACAGGGAAGTAAGCTAGAAACTACAGCAATTTGCCCTTTGAAACTTGCTTTTCCCCAAATCCCCATAAGCCTAATTTGCAGACTTGACATTACACAGTCCTTCTCAAGAGCAAGAGGATTCAGTCTTTGTCATTTCTCCACATCCAAATGAATGTGTTTTTAAAACAGCCCCATTTTGACATCTCTTGCCCTGAAAAGGCTTACTGGAAGATGGTACCAGTATCTCCAGTTCAGACAGTCTGTTCTTATATCTGCAGGAAGACGGGTGGCAAGGGCCATTTCCAATCCCTAACTAAACACACTGAATGATACATGTTGTGTACCCAGGCCTACTGGCCTTGTTGTGTTCTGTTCTTCTGCTGCAAGAAAATGTCTTCAGAGTTCCTGTCCGGCAGCAGCCCAGAACAATCTGTATTTTGGAGGATGTATGACTTCGTCCATGCTGTCTATTCTGTTTTAGTTGTGACTGTGCTCCTCAGGTCCAGCTAAATATTCCCAGCAAGTGTGTTTTCAGGCTACTCAAAACCACAACAGCCCTGAGAAAACCAGTAATACATCTGCTTCAGATGCTTTAGAAAGCTTGCCCCGGGCTAAAACTGAAGAGCCTTTTGCCTTGTAGCTGAGCGCAAAAGGAAAAGGAAAGCAAGAAATGTCTGTCTCTTCTCCCAGAGAGCACAAGGGCATGGACTTTACTAGGCATAGTAAAGTCTTTCCTCCATAACTCCCTGCAGGCATGGAATGAGGGCTGTGCATGAAACTGGAACCAGTTGCAAGAATGAGACTTCTGGAACCTGTGCTGCAGGGGGCAAGCTTGGAAAGGAGATGCCTCTTCTGTCCAAGTCTGCACCTAATTGTAGTCTAAAAGAAGACTCAGCACCTCTTGTTTAGACTACCATAATTCAGCTCATATTAACAAAGACAGTCAAAACAGAACTGAGTACTCAAGATCTGAATGCCTCTAACATATGGAAAAAAACCCCCACCTAGGTCAGATGTAGCTTTGGGTCCAGAAGTAGTTGGAAGTTAGGACTGAGTCAGTGCTCATGGGTGATATACCATAGGCAATGCTTCACAGAGTGACCGGTAGCTTCTGACATCTTTAGGTGAATGACAGCTTTCCCTCAGCCATCCCACTGCTCAGCAGGTCCAGCTTCAGCAAGCGTTAGGCTCTGCATGATGTTAGTCTTAGATATGCCTTTCCATGTCCCCTTGGGTGCTTACAGAGGAGGCAGCTCGGATGTGACTCTTGGATGACATGCATTGGTAGTAAGTGTCAACATCAGGAAACAGCATATCAGAGACCCAAGGTAGCTCTCACACTTTATCTGGGCAAGTGCCTGTGAACAGTGCCTGTAAGCAATAGGAGTGCTGTCACAGGAAAGGAATGGTAACCTCGGAGGAAGTGGTAGTCTGACACTGGCGCTGCTATTGGGGCCATTGGGAAATATATTACCCTTCTGCCATAAAGATGACACACATTTTTCTCCTTTACTGCCAGTCTGTACTTCTGGGATGTGTTTCTGGTCCCTTCTCTGATACTGCATATATTACTCCTGATATTTTCACCCCCCTGGGCTGCAATTCAAATCTTGGGGTGTTTCCACATACCGTATGAAACAGTGTCTAGTGCTCCTGTCATCAAGTGATTGCTTTTCAGTGTGGCAGAAAAGTAGCCACAAAGGTGTTTCCTAATGTGGCAAGAGCACACAAGACTTGGACAATCTAACAGGTAGTTGTGCCTTACTGGCTTCTGCGTTTAGTTTTGCCGCAGATTTTTTCCCCTGCCATTTTCATGGTTCTTCTTAATAATGAAAATGTTTGTAGAATTTTATTCTGCATCCTGCTTCTGAATTTTTTTTTCTGGTCCCTAATTGGACTTTTCTTAGTGTTCTCTTGCTGAAATTGCTTGCACCTCTTGGAAACAATCTTGTAGCATCACTGATGTCCTTGCTAAACCTCAAGCAGCAATGCCACCTCTTTGTTCAATGCATCAGCAGTACATTTATACATATGTTTTTCTCTTGTCACTCTAGGGTGATACTTGGCCCAGAGATCAAGAATGGATTGTCACAACTGGTTGTTTATGTACATTCTTTCAGCAGCTTATGCTACCAGACAGGGAATCTTATCTCATTGCCACAGGTAGCTGTGTTGAACAGAAAGATATAATTGCATTTGGAGGCAAGACAGCACTGGCGGGTGTGGATGGACATGGCATCACAAGAAGCATTGGGTAGTTTTTATTAGCATAGTAGAGAGTTATGATTCATGCTCTTCTGTAGGCTGTGGCAAGTTTTAAAAGGATTTGTGGGAAAACAAAGGGACATTAAGATGGGGGTAAGGAACTCTTTTGGCTGTGAGAGGCTGAGGTTCCTTACGGAAAACTCTTTTTTCAGAATTGGATTCTGGTCTCTTAGGCAGAACTCCTGACATGACTCGGAAGAAGCTTTTAACCAGATGCAGGCACCTTGGTTCTGAGCATAAGAGAAAGCAATGGAGTGAGCTGCTGAGCTTCTGTAAGAATTATTATAGTTCTGGTCTGTGACAGAAAATGATCTGGATCTGTGCATGACACTGCAAATTGTCCTTTCAGAGATGTTCCTTTCCTTCCAGTCCTGTATTCAGAAGACGTAAGCACAAAAGCAAACTGAATTTTTTAATTGCTTGTGCTGCTATGACTTTGGGAGTGGATTCTTCTACCTGTGCTGGATCTGGTGTTTCTGCAGACCTGCCAGTAGAAGGTCTCAATTCTGATCTATGAGGTTGTTGGGTCAGACCAAAGAAACACAGCCTGAGTCATGAAAGGCAGAACAGATTCCAAAAAAATACAATTAAGATAATCTGTGCTACCTTTCTGAAGTTAAAGGTAAGCATGAAAGCCTGTGGATGAAAATACCTATGCCAGAAAATGAGAAAAGAAACAAAAATGCATCTGAATTTCCTATGCTGTGAAATTGAAGTAGAAAATTACAGACTAGGCTAAAATAAGTATCTATCAAGGCAAATAAAAAGAATATTTCTTTCAGCTTACAGAAGTCTGTCCTGTGGTTTAAAGAAATCCATTGACGACCTGTCCAGACTCATCTCTGCAGGTGACATCGAGAACATTTTGTTTCCCCCAGTTTGCCACCATTCAGTTTGCCAGATTCTTCTGCTCTGAGAATACTAAAGCAGCATTATTGAGTATCTCCAGAAATAGTGCTAGCTTGAGGTATTGAAATGCCAAGAGCTATTATAAGTGAAATCAATCTGTTGGGCGGTATTTCCTGAAAGCGCCTGACTACTCTCTCGCATCTTGTTACCAGACCCAACTCAGCGTTAAGAACCAAGAAGGAATGCCAAGAATGAGTATTTTTACTCAAAACCCCTTAACTATAGCAGTGCTTGGAACCTTAACTTCCCCAAAAGAAATGTCTCTGTCCTTTGCTGTAGAGGAGAGTGCTTCTCTTGGACTGTAAGCAGACAGCATGGCAAGATGGGGTTTAGAACGTACTTTGAGTGTTCTTCTATTCTGCATTTTTTGATTCTCTTCATAATAACATTAGAGTCAAACCACATGAGTTAATAAATGGTAATCCCACAGACTTTAATGAAAGATGAAGGTTCAGTGAGTCTATTTTTTCTGTAATGCAGCAAAGAGGGTTTAGGTAAGTTCATGTATGTTCCAGTATTTCTTTCAGGTCTCTTCATGCTTGTGGCTGTGTATTCAGGTTTTTCAATCAAGAATATGTAAGTCTTTCAACAATATTTGTGTTTCCTTCAAAGTCTCTCATGCTTTGGGATATTTATTGAATTTTGTTTCTCTTTTGTCCATTATCTGCTCTATGTGAAACATTTATGTTCTGTCAGTGAAACTCGTCTTTCGAGAGAGCTGGCCAAGAAACAACTACAGTCTTCAGGTTTCAGTCCTGGGCTTGCTTCTGCAGTCTGAACTATACACTGTCAGATTGGCCTTCCAGAGCACAACTCTGCTAGTTGACATAGAAATGCTGCAGTGTGAAGGTGAGCCAAAGTGAGGTAGAAATGACAAATTGTTTATGTCTGGTTACCAGTTTAAAGCCATTTTGATGCCCTAGTTCAGCTGGCTGTATGACATGGGTCCTGAAACTCAACATGATATTTGCTGTGCAAAGCTATTCAGGGCTGAAAAGGTTTGTAGGGAACTTCTTTCTACCAGAAAAAAATGTGGGGATAAATGCAGTACAGAGCTTCCAAAGGTCCCACTGTCACCTTAGGGTTAATCCTTAAATAGGCTTCAATTTGTCACAACAGAAATCAAAGCAGAGTCACTCTACTATTTGAGCTTTGCATTAAATAATTTAAGCTTTGCTTCAACAAAGCAATGCCCTTGAAGTTGACTGGGATGCTGAGCTCTGCCAGAAGCTCTTGATTTGTTGCTGCCCTTTACTCAGCCTGTACAGACTGCAGCACTGTGGTAGGAGTGCGTCACACTGCAGTGCGTGGTCATCAGCTCTCAATGCAGACTTTGGAAGCTGCAGTGTAAGACTGCAAGGCTACACTGCAGAGATGCTGAGCCTTTGAAAAGCCGCAGTTAGATCTGGTTGAACAAGCAAAGTGTTCACTGGCAGGATTAAGCCTGTCTTGCTGTTTGTCAGCAGATTGTGTTCTTTGCAAATGTTTCTGTAAGAGCCACAGGGCTAGAAGGAAAATCAACCCTCTGTTTCCCTGTCAGGTGGGAGAGAAAGGGACTGGCTCTGGCAGCCTTCTTATATACATCTGAGTGCTGCCCCAGAGCAGTTTGCATGCTGCATTGTTCAAAAAAACTATGCAGAAAGCCTCAAGATTTACCTTTCGTGGTACCCTATGGTATTGGTGAAAGGGAGGAGAGACCAGCAGCAGCACAAAATAGGCAGCTGACACAGAAAGAAATTCCTGCTCAATAGAATTGCTGAGGGTGTTTTACTTGAATGACCTGGCTTTCATCAGGAAAATCCAACAGGAATCTGTAAGTTTTTCCCGTATCTTTTTTAGGGCTAGGCAGGGCTGGTGCTGTGGGACCATGATGACGGATAGCTAGTTTGGCAGGATGAGGAGCATTATAGCTGTCTTTTTGAAGTGAGGAAACTCTCCTTTTCTTCCACACACCCTTTACCATTTCTGGTGGTCCTGATGGGTGAAAACTGGCATGTTCAAAATAACAGTTTCAAACTAGTTGTTGATTAGAACTATTTGATGACAGTCAGACTCTGTGAGGATATTTGGACTGGAAGCAGATGAAGAGGGCACATTCTTTGCATACCTGCTAATTGCTCTTGTCAGGGATGTCAAGAGTTATTGCTCTTGTTGCATCTTTGTAGGGTCTTGTTCTCTTAAAGCCAGTTATGTGCCAAGAAGAAATCACTGCAAGGTAGCTTATTATAAGTTGAGGTAACCTGTCCCAGGGTTGGCTTCAGATATTTATAATCTGTCCCTGTGCTCCTAATGGAGACAGCACAGAATGTTTCCATATATTTGAACACCTATATTTAAAAACAGATGGGTCTCTACCTCTCCAAGAGCAGCAGAGATGGTTCCGTTCTGATCATCAATGAGCAAATTTACCATTCAGCCTTCTCCTGTTGCAGTCCCCACATGGCATGTGGGGTGTCTAGACAAGGACTTCTGTCATAGACATGTATATTCAGGTGCAAATAAGTCCAATTATATGCAACTGTGCCCTTTTATACATGAGTATGGATAATTATGTAAAGCAGAGCTCTGCTTCAAATGATCATACAAAGAGTACTGCTATGTGAGCAAAAGGAATAAAACCCAGGATGATGCCTATGTTTCTCACCAGAAACAAGATTCTCCTAAGAAAAAGGTCTGCGGCAGCCCCTGAAACTCACTGTAAAGAAGCAGAGGTCTGGGACTGCTGAAGATGGAAGCCATGTATCTGAGAGGGGAGGATGATGTTACACAAACCTTGTTTTTGTAAATTCTCTGATGTGACCAGTTCATAGGGGAGGTCTTGTTGCAGATGGGTGCTTGGTTAGACACAAGAAAGGCTGTTGTCAAGCTCTGCTGGTTGGTTTGGTTTGGTTTGGTTTTTTTCAGGGTTAGACAGTAGCAGGAAATATTACATCTTTGAAACATCAGAATAATCCAAGAAAAACAGGCCCCTTTTGCCCAGCACTATAAACAAATAACCACCTGCATCTTGGCTGGCTTCATCTGGAATGGAATGAGAAGAACCTTTTAGTACCTTGCTAAAAGGGTCAGAGATGAGATCTGACTGCAGAGTGATGATTTCTCCTGTGAATTCTGCAGAAAGATCCATTCTTCAGAAACCTATTTTTAATACACAGACTGTTTTTCAAGGCAGTAAGAGCCAGTCTTGCACTTCTAACATAATGGACAGCTCAAAATAAGATGTATGTGCAGCTTCAGTCCTGCACATTTCTTGTTCAATTATTGTTTACGTAACACATTCAGAAGGGATTGTCCCTCTATTTGGCTGTTAAATCTTTAAAAAGTGTTTCATCTGTGATCCATCAGTTGCCAAGGAGAGGAAATAAATAGACTGTTACCTTGTTAGTGTGCTTGCTTTTGTATTACCTGTGTAAGCTTAATGGTTGCCTTTAAGAGAGATGTTAAAAAAAGAGCAAAGCCTGTAAAATATAAACTGGAAAATAAAATATTTTTTGCCTTGTAAAAAAATAGCACAGAATTCGATAAAAAAAGAAACCAGAAGATCAGGTTATGGTCAAATGCTGGAATTAATTATGTTTATGAGACGTCTCAGTCATTATATCAAAGTAGAATCCCACCAAACCTGTTTAAAAGTAACAGGTCAATATTTTAGCACATTTGCAGGTACAAAATTGAAATGGCTATGGTGATTCTCTGAGAGTTTAGTTAGAAGTGCAAGTATATAAGGATTCTTGTCTCTTTCTTGTGCTGGTTTTCAGTCGTGGGGAATATTCAAAACAGCTGCAAAGACCTTTCCTTTGAGGGTGCTGGTTTAGGGTGAAGTTGTTGTAATCAGAGGGTTCTGATGCAAGTTTCAGTGTTGGCTCTTTTGCAAAGAGATTTGTTAGCTTAAAACACGAGGACATGAATTATTCACATAAGGCTAAATGTTCTAAACAAGGAAAGAGGCTACCATTGGTAGCAAGTATATTTGGATGCCTGTAAGCTGTTTTATGTTGCCAGAAAAATCATGAACTCCTTTTAGTACATTCAAGAGAAGCAGACGGTGCTAGAAATGTTGATTCTATGCTCTGGTGAAAGGAAAGGTAGAGCAAAGCAAATTAAATATATGATTGAAAGTACATTAGTTTAATGGTCAGTTAATAAAAGGAGAATATTTTAATTGAAATAGCTTTTATGAGGTATTCTTTTAATTATACACTTCTAGGGAGTTCATTATCGTAACTTTTTCTAGATAGAACTTTCTTCCATTTATTTCTATTTGTTTTCCTTTATTTAATTCCTTTCTACCCCATAAAAAACACCCTTGTTAGTGGTAAGTTTTATTTCTGGTAAAAAAGTCACTTGGACATATACCTTCTGCTCATGATGAAGTTTTCATTGTAACAAACATTAAAATTGTGTTTGCATAGAATATTCTAATCATAGAATCAGTTAGAAGGGGCCTTTAAAGGTCTTCTAGTACAAATTCTCTGCAGTGAACAGACATTTGAATATTTCCAGGGATGAAGTGTCCAGCACATCTCTGCTCCCATGCCTCACCACCCTCATAGCAAAAAATTTCTTCCTTATGTTTAGTTGGAATCTACCCTCCTTTAGTTTAAAATCTCTTGTCCTATTGCTACAGACTTTGTTACAGAGTCTGCTTCCATCTTTCAAATGAGATCCCTCTAGGTACATCCTCATGATCCCTCTGATCATTTTTTAGCCCTCCTCTGAACCTGCCCCAACATTTACACTCTTTCAACCCATGTATGGGTTGAAATACTCTTTGCTTTGTTATTAGACCAAAATTTTTACAAAGAAAAAGAGAAAGCCAAACACTTTGAGGAAAGTATCATTCATTGTTCACGTACCTTACTTTCATGTGAGATAGACCTGTTTGTACACCGTGTAAGACAAGTGTGTCCCAGTTTGTGTCAGAATGAGTTTCTCCCTTTGGGACAAAAGAGTGGAATGGGTGCCTGTCAGAGGATGCATGCAGCTCCCCTCAGTGTGGCTCCCTATTATATCCAAACTGAGGTGCCTAATTTTCTACATCTGTCCCTGAGCAATGACCAAATTTTAAAAAGCACTGACTAGGATACTTTTCCTCAGACACTCGAACCTTTTACCAGTTTAATTCCTTCAGGTCTGTGACAGGCTCCTTACTGAATCAAAATATTTTTCTATTCCTGTAAGCTGCAGAGATTACATAAAACTTAATCTCCTTTTTTGTACTGCTTACTGTATGAGCTTAAAAGAAGAGGAAAATCAAAGGAACCTTGTTTCTCTTGACATGTGGGCAATTTTTGGAAGCCAGCATTTTGGAACATGGGGCCTGATACTGGATTGTAAGATACTCAGTGGGAATAAGATGTGTTTGGTCACAAAACCCTTTAGGTCTGGGAGCTTTAGAAAACAAGGCCACTCATGTAAGCATCTAAAGAAGGGTATCAAAATCCTGGCTATCACCAAATACCAGTTTTGCCTTTGCCTTGGATGAGATCATGGCTAGAAAGGCTTCCAAAATGGCCACTGAATACAGAGAGGGATTCTGGCTATGCAGAACACAGCTTTCACATTTGTGGCACATTTGTGAGAGTGTAGACCTTCTTCACATGCTGCATTCCCTCCATCATCTGCCTTCTATCTGTTTCAAAGCTCCTCTATCAGCAAGGAACAGTGACATCTGACTGGAACCTACTGGGAAGGAACAAAACTATGGCTAGTAGCAAGTGTCAGTTTGCATTATAAAAAGAACAAGCTAGTTACAGGGCATTCCCCTGGTCTTTGCAGATGTCTCTATTAATAATGGTTCCATTATTTAAAAATAAAAATGTTTCCGGTAATGCAGGAGAAGAGTGCCTGGTTGAAAACCATTTTTTCTTGCACTTTTCCCCCCAGTCACTGTAAGAACAAATACATAAAGTTCTGATAAGATTGAAAGCCTTTTCCCACAAGTGTAGCTTTTAACAAAATACTATATGAAATGGGGGTCAAAAGTCTGTATTTTAAAAATGTCTAACTCAAGTGGGAGATATTTCTAGGTAGTATGGAAGAGAAATCACTTTAGATTCCAGTAGAGAGTGGACTCACTTTTTCCATTCCCTCCACAGTAAAAATCAGTCAGGGAAAATCAAACAAACCAAAAAATTTCAGTGAATTAATCGTTCACCCTCTTCAGAGATCACAGCAGGAGATAAAGAAATAGACACTAGCATAGGACATTGGCTCTGTTGAATCTCAACTTTTATTGTCTACTTCAGGGAAATTAAGAGTATATTGCTAGTCAATTTACTGTAAATCTGCATGGATAATTTACTCAATTTAATAATTTTTATACTTATTTTTCACTGCTGATAGAAATGAAGACTCCAATGACATTTCATTTTAGTCAGTTTTTAGGAAATTTTTTCTTTAGGAGGCCAGATAGAGGAGCATGTAAGTCTTGTTGTGACTTGAAGGAAGCATGCTAATGAAACCCCCAAACTTCTCTTTATTACCTTTATTATCTTCAAAATCTCTTCTTCAGAGATTATTCTCAGAATGGTACTTCTCACAGTGTCATATTGCACACAGTGTGGCTTTGCTTACTCAGAGTAAAGTAGAGTTTGTGGGTTTAAAAGAACCTTGCTTTTCACCCATCTGCCAGATGAACCTGTGAAAGGGATTTGGAACGGTAAAGTTCAGATGCAGTGCAGGTAAATCTGGAGGCAGGCTTCAGTTTATCCATTGTTCTCATCACGTTTGTTTCCACAAGTTTTTTGACTATGTGGTGTACTATGGTGATTTTCCCTAATGAAGCCCTGGTCTTTTCTCTAATTTGATTCTACCTGTTTCCCATCTGTACTCTTATTTTTTTGCTTTAATTTCATTAGAACATAGAGAGATTTTTACAGCTCCTTAAGAAATGAAACATGGAATCACTTGGTTTTTCATTTCCCTGGAAAAATAAGTTCCCATTTTGAGTTGTACACAACTTACAGTATCATTAGCAGATTTAACATAAATATAATGGGGCAACTGAGGATTAAGTGTAGCCTTAAATATGACAAGAGGCTGACTTAAGGAAAAATCTGAAAGTCTGAAATGTGTTCAGATTTTCTGAGTTCTTTCAGTTCTAAGATATAAAATTAATTGTCTCAGATGGGGATGATTTTCACTTTCACTGATCATGCTGAGGCCTTTGCATTCAGGGCACAGCACAAACTCCTAATTACATGTGATTACAGAGGAAGTTATAGAGATTCTCTCTGTGACTGAATTTTCAAATGTCTATAGTTACACATAAGTAATAAGATGGCAAAGCTCTGCTCTTCATTTCTTATTTTGCTTCCTGACTTCTATCCTGTCAATCCTAAATCTTTTGCATGCTTGACATGTTTCTGGCTTCACTTTCTTCACAGCAAACTTCCGACCACCTGCAGCACAGTGTCTATGACTAAAGACAGCAAATATAATCATTTGCTGCATCATTCACAAAACCTTACAATCTTACTGCAGCAATAAATTTTCTTTGCCTGTATAAAGTATGATTGTTACTAACTCTTTGCCTTGTGATGAAACACAAGTATTCACTTGGAGACGGAAGACCTTCTTTGAATTAAAACCAAGGTGTTTTATTCAAGTTCCTGGTGTCCTGATCAACTGGCCTGCCTGTTAAACATTTCTTGCCTCCCTCACTTTGTGTTGTCATACACATTCCATTGCAAAATTGCAGTTGGAACTTAGCCCTAAAAGAAAGTTAATTTTTCAGTTTTAAAATTTCAGTATAATTTCCATACAACACCCTTCCTGAGAAAGATACACACAAATGTCATATGTTGAGGCAATGGACGCTTTATGTGGTGTAGAATCATGATGTAGCTATAAGAAAAGGAGTAACACCAGAATTCTCCAATTTTTTTTTTTTTTTGTAGTTGGAGGAACACAGTGAAATT
Organism: Eulacestoma nigropectus; assembly: GCA_013397775.1. Classification (NCBI taxonomy): domain Eukaryota; kingdom Metazoa; phylum Chordata; class Aves; order Passeriformes; genus Eulacestoma; species Eulacestoma nigropectus. The sequence continues at coordinate 8,716 of VZTE01003831.1, read as the reverse complement.
CATATGTCTCTCCCACTTTTAGCAAGCCCAGGATGAAAAAGCCTGTCTATTGCTTGAAGTATTTGATGCAATGAGGAGAGAACCTCTGCTTTTCTGCACATAAAGGATGAGGCATGTGGCTTACAACTGAGTCAGATGATCTGTGGAATTTTTAATTGTCATTTGCCACAGCACATAGACAATAGACTTTGGCAGGTTTGGATCTGCTGTGGGTGGATATGGCTGGTCCCTTTAGAGAACACTCTTTGCAAGTGGCCTTTAAGAGTGCTACCTCTTTATGCGAAACTGTGCTATGACTTTTCACCACACAGCTTCCACTCTGGTGGTTTCTCAGGAGAGGGAGGATTAGCCCTGATCCTTGTTGGAATGACAAAGCTTGTGTAAGGTTGGACAGGCTGGTGAGGCTCCTCAGAGTCTGGGAAATCAGGAAGACAGATAATAGATATTATTTATTTCTCATTCCTTGCAAGATTCATAGAATCCTACATTTGATTCACAGGTATATAATCCAATTTCATCCTCAAAGCAGGACTAATACTGAATTCAGGCCAGGCTGCAAGGGCTTTATCCATAAACTCTTGTAAACCTCTGAGAATGAAGATTGGACACTTTCTCTAGGAAATTCTCCCATTTCTTCTCCTTATATCAATCTGAACCGGCACTGACTTAATTTTTGACAACTGTCTCTGATTCTTCTTCCACACACTGCTGTGAAGAGTTTTGCTATGTCCTCTTTATGATCTTGCAGGTACTGTAAGACAATTATGAGGTACCTCCAAAGCTGTCTTTTTCTCCAGGCTGAATAAGCTTTTTTCACAGGTGCAGAACTCCTCATTTCTTTTCACTGAATTTCATTATGTTTCTGCAAGCTCATTTCTCTGGCTTATTTATGTCTCTATGAATGACAGGTCTGCCCCTCAAAATTATGAGCTGTAACTCCAATTTGAGGTCATCCTCAGTAATGATGAGATGCCTTGTCTACTCAGGTAAGTTATAGGTAACAAAGCCAGTAACAGATAGGCCCCAGGAAAAATCCCTGAGAAAAGCTACCTGTCATTCTGCCCAAGTGGAGTACACATCAGCCACTTTGTTTTGAACCCAGTGATCCTCTCGATATTTCATCCAGGCAATTATCTGCCTGACTAAACCTTTAAGTTCCTTCTTCAATAAAGGATATTGTAAGAAACCATGTTGAAAATCTTGCCAAGTTCAAGGTCAGTGACATTCAACAATTTTCCTGCATCTCTACCCTTAGCCCAGTCACCTTTTTTTATCATGATCCCAAATATCATGATCTTTTCATCCATACACCTGGAAAATATCTGTTTTTCCACAGAAGTTCTCTAAATATGGACCATCAGTCAAACGCTAATGTCACCAGTAAATCTCACGCATAAGACACAGATATAGCCATCTTTTACTTATCCTTTCTGGACACTGCTTCTTTTTGTTCATTCTCTTCATGACACCTGTCTCTGAAAGATTTCTGGTTTGTGACGACAAAGTCTTCTGCTCAAATGGGAACAACAGAGATAGAGAAACAGAGGGATGGGAAACAGACTAGTTTCTGAGAAGTTTGACATGATTCAGGCATATGTCTCATAAGCCACTGAGCCCATTCTGGAGTGAGTGAAGGCTCAGGGATGGGACTTCATGCCTTATGAAAATGGCACTTTATTTTTACCTTGGAGTAAGTACTCTACACATGGATTTTCTTAAAAAGATGTAAGATACTAAGTGGTTTCGTTTTGCCACAAGGCTAACTGTCCTGAGGGTTATGGAAGAACTGAGGTGAGTTGATTCATCTTGTAACAGAACTGTTACTCCTTGTGTTAATTTCTGTTTGTGCACCAGGACAGCTGTGAGTCTCTGGTTATGCTGTGGTAATGAGCACTGCTTTCTGTTTTCCTCTTAGCAAGGAACTGAACTACTTTAAGACAGTTGGAGAGACAGCTTTTACGTTCAGTATTTTCCCAGAGTGTAATGTCACTACCTTTCAAATATGTGTTAACTCCTTAATTTACTTTTTTTTTACGTAAAACCCACTTCTGCTGCTTCTGACCTCAGCCAAGTTACTCTATGTTGCTAACCTTGCATTACTGAGTATCTGACAGAAGCAAGCCATAGTGCACCAATAGGTGCTGGATCTTTCCTGCTCTGCTTCAAATTTCCATGAAAAGATGACAGCTGGCAGTAGATGCCAGTTGCCACATTATACGTGAAACTACTACAAACTGCTTTCATAGCAAAATGTCACAAAGCACATGTTGTTTGGGAAAAGCGAAAAGGGAAAGCAAATACTGGAAAGGTACCGAGTAATCAAACTTCAGTTGCTTTACGCTAGGTACTGAGTTGTGCAAAGAAGAGATGCCAACAGTGACTTTAACAATGTTTTAGCCCGTTCCTGAGACTCACAATGGGGTAGTTCCTATTTTTGTTTCTTGGCTTTAGTCCCAATATCTTGATAATGTTTCTACATTCTTGTTGTACCTGGTCTGCAAAGCAACATTTGAACAGGCAAGGAACTTCAGAAACTTAAAGCTGGAATTCCAGAGTTTGCTGTAATTTTTTTTCCACTCTCCCTTAGAAAGGTTTTAAAAATACATTAATATGAATATTTAGACTTCTTGGACTTCTTTAGCTAGCTGGTGGCTGTTCAAGCCTACTGTTACAATCTGGTTTTAAATCCAGAAGAGCAAAGAAAACTAAGACTCTGTGCATAAACCGGAAAGAACTTAGAAGGTTCAAAATATCCCAAAAACGAGATTAAAACCAAATGAGGTTAGATGTTCTTGCCAAAAAATTGATGTATTTTATTTAATAGTAAAAAGAGGCATAGAGAAGGAAAGAGAAAAGAAAGAAAGAAAGAAGGAGATAGAGAAAGAAGTGTGC
>VZTE01003830.1:0-19026 GCA_013397775.1 Eulacestoma nigropectus | reverse complement strand
GAACCTTTTTTCCCTAAGCATAAGAAAGAGACTTTTAAAGACTGTAACACTGACCAAAATTGTTACCTTTTGTGCGAGGTGGTAAAAGGAGGGGAGAGTGCTGGGGGGGGGGGGGGCTTTTGCTTGGAGAGGGCTGGAGGGAAGAGGGTTTTGCTTTCACTTCTTTTTATTTCTTGTTACTTTAAAGTCTGTTAGTAATAAACTTCTTTATATTCTTTAAAGTTTTAGACCTGCTTTGCATTTTTTTCTCATCCTTATCTCACAAAGTGAAAAGCATGTGATCAAACCACTACACTAAATTGGTGTTTCTGCCCGGTTTGCAAACCAAACCCGCTACAAAGTGTCAGCCACAACACACAAAATTGTGTTCAATCTCATTCTGAAATTCCATTCATTAAAGCTTTATCTTTTTAGGTCTGTTTCTCCTAATTTTGAATATGTAAACAGTAAAACCACATAAAAACAACAAAAGAGGGTTTGTTTATTATGACTATTTCAGCTGAAAGCATTTTAAATTAAACCTCTGGCTTAAAGAGTATTGCAAACCAAGAAAATCATCTGGCAGAACTGAGCTGTAAAACACAATAGTGGCTGAAACGATTATTTAAAATAAAGAGCTGTACCAAAGCATCTTATCTATGGCTGCAGAATAATTGCTTATCCAAACCAGGTATTTTCCTCCTAATACTTGTAGACCTTGTACAAAGGATGGGAGTAAATGGAGAAAAGCACTGAATCCAGGCAAACTGACATTGGCACGGGTGGATGTATTCCAAGAAGAATAAATGCACCACTTCCAACCCACGGCCATTTTCAGGGCTCAGACATAAAGCACAGAGAAAGTTACTGCTCTAAGTAAAAAAAAAAAAAAAAAAAAACCACAAGAGGAATGGCTTTTAATTTCAGCTAAATACTTTTTTGTGCAGCTCCCGTGTGATCATTTCATCTCCACTGGAGATTACTCACTGGCATAAATGATAAACTCAGTTTTGTTTCTTTTTTGTTTTTAATCTAACATCTTCAGCCAGATAGTCATATTCAGCTTCCCCATTACTGCTGTCAATCTAGCTGTCTGGGGGAGCTGTGGCTACTCTCTGGTTAAGGTGTTTATTGAATATCTCACCATAAAAACATGTAACACCACGCCTGTCTCTGTGATATAGTACACATCTATTGTGTAGCACAAGTACCATGTTAAACAAAGTCTGCACTCAGGCCAAGTATTATCAGCAGACAGATGTGTCTGGCTCAATAAAAATAGAGCATTTTCTAATAGCGTAAAAAGCATGAACATAATGTTTATTATTAGACAAGAACGTTATCTGTTTGTCTTATAAACAATTCTAAACACGTTTACTTATCAAAACCAAGTATGATCCTACAGGGTACATGATGGCCATTTACCTGTCAGCTTTGCATCCATTAGACTTCAACTAAATTGATGCATTTTAAACTGTCCTTTGAATCCATGATAATTGTGGGTTCTGAAACAGTAGAGATTTTAATACACTAAGCTTGGTGTATAAAAATAAGGCATCTGTTTGTCAGAAAGAAAGTAGGACTAATTTATAACCTCTATAATTAAGGCGTAAGGAAACCTCAAGCTGTTAAATTTTTTCTGAGCTACCCTAAAAAATGACATACAACAATACAGTACCCCAACAACAGTAAGGGAAGGTGCACAGAACGACAAGGTAAGACCATGGTTTGCAAATGCATAAAAAAATAAACTAAAAAACTAGATATGAAATTTTACAATTCAGTTCAATTCATGTAACTGTCCTTACCATCCTTTCTGCTGCCAGCTAGGTAAAATGTCCAGAGCATGTATTTAAGCAGCAGGCACTAAAGCCTGTGTGCATGTTTGACCAGTCCTGGCAGTGTGCACAAACCCAGGCTGCGTTCACAGGTGAGAGGTAAATGCTCTTTCCTCCTGAGATACATCCAAGAAAACATTCCATGCCCTAAAAACAGAAGGAATTTACACGGGAGGCACGTAACAACACGTAATTTACATGGGAGGCAGCATCATTTCATCCTGCTTTGACTCCTTGCTAGGAGTGATTTCATGTCAGGGAAAGACAGGCCTTAAAGGGGGGAAACTTGACTGGCTTAAAAAGTTCTGCCTTAAACACTCAGAGTTGTTTCAGGACAGAACTTGACTATAATCCAAGCTAATTCTCATCTCCATCCTACAGATAAAAAGAGGAAAGAATGAAACTCACTAGTTTATTCTATCTTTGTGGAGTTTTTGCTATGATGGTCAGGTTTAGGAAAAGGAAGCTTCTTGAATGAAAAACCAACTGCTGGAAAAAGCCGCATTTGCCTTGTCACTATGGCTTGCAGGGAACAGAATACTCTTGTTCACAAACGGCAGAAAAACTTGGTTTTGGGAACTTTGAAAGGCCATAGATAGAATCAAGCTGACACAAGTTGATGGCCATAAGTCCTATGTGAGACACTGACTGGGTATTGTAAAAGCTGTACAAACACGCTGCCACCCTGGACATTTAGAATTAAAATTGGGGAAAAAGAACATCAGTTTAGGAACTCAAGTATTTCTGTGTCACTGTCCGTAGCGAGAGCGGCAAAGAATGGCACGATCAAAGTTCAGGAAAAAGTGGAATATTTAATTAATTATAAATCGGTTTATATAACTTGGTTCGCAAGAGTAGCATTGTACTGTTGGTCCCTTGATCAACCACCACCTAGAATGATTGGCGGAGGCTATACAACACCCATTTCAAAATATTTTCCTCAGTGTACCATAAGAACACTAACTGAACAACAGCAGGTGCAAAGATAAAGAATTCGTTTACAAAACCGTCTTCACTGTTTTTGGCTAGTCTGCGTGAGAAAGCAATGCTCTCACAGAACACTGAGAAAAAGCTGAAGAATTTCTCTGCCTCTAACTTTTCAGCATCCATATTTCTGAACAACAGATGAACACGAACGGTTTCTCTTCACCTTGGGAGTTGTGCCCTTGATGAACTCGTGTGACTCCCCGAGGGGTAGGCCTGGAGCCCCCCAGCTCTGCTGCAGACACTGTACAAGGGCCCCTGCGTGGGAGGAGCACACACGTAGCACCAAAACCACAACTCAGGCCTGCTGTGAGACCTGCGAAACATTTCACATGCACTGGCCTCCTCAAAGTGCCATGCTCGGTAACAGCCTAAGCAAAATACATCAGAGGACAGAACGCAATTGAACCCTCTCTCTCGGGCACCCCAAACATTAGACCAGACACCAGGAAAATGAGTAAGAACAGATCTTGACCGGTTTCCTCAAAACATTAAAATTTCAATTAAAAAAAAAAAAAATCATAATTTACCTTCAAGTACCCTTTATAAATCACCCTGAAACAGTCCTGGTCTCTGGATCTCAGTGAAAATGCAAAACTCGCAGCTCAGGTGTGAGAAACTGAACAGTCCCACTCTGCTAAAATTTGAAAAAAATTATTAAATGACACTTGAGAACAGGTATGAGGATAAGCCCGAAACCCCCGCAGCAAAAACAGAGAGAAAACAGCGGCATACACGCGCTGGGTGCTCCCTGCCCGGAGACCGAGGACGGAAGGGGGACCCCGTGCACGGCACGAGCACAGTTCTTATACCCCCGTCCCTGACCACGACTGGTCCGTTTTTCAACCCCTGACTTAACTGGCTCGTTGTCTAGAACTCACTGGCTCGTCTAGGATGTCTTCTCGTTGCCTCGTTGGCGGCTCGTTATAGTCCAGTCGTCGCCCAGGGGTTGCTGTTACTGGTCGGATGTCAGCACCAATGCCCTTGGGACTGATACCCCCTTTATGGTCATTACCGGTGGAAGGTTCTAGCGGCCTTCCTGCCCCGTAAGACCCCGTCAGCGCCACGCGGCTGGTTACGTGCACGCATTACACCCGTAACAATTCCAACCCAACAATGGGCCTCCCACCCCACTGTAACAATAATTAACATAATTAGAACATGACTAACTCCAGTAACCTTTAATTATCAACGTGAACTTATTATACTGCGATTAACGACTTCATCTTTAATCACGAAAGCCTACCCTGTTTATAACATCAGGGAAGGGGTCGCTTTTTTCATTTAGGTCAGCAGGAAACGGAAATTTTCTGGAAATTTGAAAATTATCACCAACTCCTGAATTTTTGTGCAAAATCCCAATGTGTAACATCCAGGTATTTTGCAAAGTCACCTGGCTGCAGACCTCAGCCTCCAACAAATGAAGTGCAACTCGGCTATGAGGATTTTTCTGTAACATCTTTATAACATAATAGGTAATTAAAAATGAGTTATGTTGCCTAGTGTTATAAAATGGGTTACAACTACATGCAGGAACTGCTTTAGACTTTGGACTTGTTTTTAAAAGAAAAAAAGTTCACTGCATAAAACATTGCCCAAAAAAACCCTTGCAAGGTAGTTTTAATGAATCTTTCATGGTTCAATAAGCTATTGTATTAGGTCATTCTCCTGATGAAGCAATGTTCCAATCTTATTATATTTAGTCAGAAAGAAATAAGCTGCTAGTGTTATTGGATTTCTTATAATTAGTTAAAAAGCAATTTTTTGGAATTTCTTTTGCTCATAGGGTTTGGGGAAGAAAAAAAAAGTTGAGACAAATAATACTGTGCTGTATTTAAGTAAAATACAGTGGTCCACACACAATAACCATTCCCTGCCATCCTACGGCTGGGATGTGCTTTACGCTTCAGGGTAAGTCAGCCTCTTTCTACTACATCCTTCCTTCCCCCTCCTGTCATCTCTACTTTTCTAAACAGCAAACCTGAGAATGAGCTCAAATGACTGAAAGCTCTAAAGGAAAAGCACCAGGCAGTCCCTATAGCTGGTGGTAATTAATAGAAAATGAATCAGTTGCTTTGTATAGGGGGGGATAAAGAAAAAGCCCAGCCAGAATAACCTGCCTCATCATGACATTGTGTTCCCAACAGAAATTAATTTTGTGAGCTGTGGGAGTTTGAAACAAACATGTGAGGGCTAAAAAGACCTAATGCCATCATCTCAGCATGGAGAGGAAGATTGAAAGGTACTTTCAGAATAACGGTTACAGTCTCTGGGTAGGGACAATGTTTTCCCCCTGTGGTCTTTATGAAAAAAGAGTAGAATAAATAGTGCCACATGTCTTCACAGCTGGAACATCTGTGACTGAGAAGTTGGCACAAATTTATAATCCTACATGACCACATGAATCTAGCTGTAATTGACAGACACGACCATAATGACAAAACTCTATCGATTTTCCCTGGGACCAGAGCTTCTCAGGCTTGAAGTACTAAATTGTGTTAAAAGAGCATGAGATTTCTCAAGCATTCACAGAGAAAAAGTATTCTCACATTTTATAAACTATACCTGGTATTTCATATAAGCCCAAAAGCAGCCCGCACAAGTTGATATAAAGGCATCTGATGAAGGTTGCTAAATACATAGGAACTCATTAAGTGCCTGCTCCAAAAGAGCTGGAGTCTGGAAAAGCCTTTAAAAATACCAAATATGTTTCTCCTGCTCCTGGGTAGAATTCTGCTTGTGACCACTGCTAGAAATGGGCTCACTGAACTCTGTGGAATTCTCTTAAGTTCTTATTTGACATGAGATACAACGCGTGTAATTGCAAGTCCTTGTATGTAGGAGATAAAGCAGCATGTCCACAATAAAATAAATGCTATTTTATAAAACTACAGCTTCTCATTCAAGATGCTGAAGGCACTTAAAAGTTTTACAGTGAACCATGAACTATATTACCCAAAGTAAACAGCATGAAAACACAACTGGTAGACGCAAAAACCCTCGCAGACTTTCAAAACCTCCACTCTCCTCCCCACATTAAAGTTTCTTCTAGATTCAAGATTATTCTAGTATAAATTCCTAAAGACATTATTCCATCTTTATACCAGCCAGTGTTTTTTTATTCCCACTAAACTATGTTTTGCAGAAAAATATTTCCCAATAGAAAACCCCAAAACATTTCACAGACATGACTTTATTAAAAAAAAAAAAATAGGTTTGCTAAGGAATTCACAAGCGTGCCATGCATAACTACAAACTTCCTTCAGCTGTGATCAAGACATCTGTATTTATAAATTTTAAAAATTAGAGTAAGTCTTTTATATAGTGGGTAGAAGTGCCTTTTTTTCTTTTAAAAAAAGGCATGCTGTGATAGGATTGGTAGATTTGTTTTCATGCCTTTGTTTCTTGCTTTGGGGAGCACTGCCTTTTTAACGTATTTGCACAAGAAGTTCAGGGATACACTGATCCACGCTCTGAAATACAGCAGAGATAGACAGGGACCCGCCTTCCCTGTGTCCTGCATTCCTATCCCTCATTCACACTCCTAGAAATGCTTTTGATAACAAGAAAACCTGTTGAATTCTTTTCAGTACTTGGTAACACCCCTGCTAAATTCCAATATGAAATAAAAACTTTGCAACTGGCTTGGATTTACAGCCAAAAGAAACAGAGGCACAAAACAGGGGAAGGGTGAAAAGCCTCCCACGGAAGGAGTCATGCTTTTCCAATGCCCAAATGAAGGAAGGCACACAAATATTTTCAGGAAGACTGAAGGTAGAATGCAAGCACTTGGAGATGGCAGAAGTTTCAGTTTGCTCACTTTTCTATTATTTTTGCCCATGCCCAGTGACCTCCTGACACCATGCCAGTCTTAAAACAGAACTACCATTTTAGGGAGGCTATTTTGAATTATTTCACATGCCCTTAGTTTCTAAAGATTCTATAAAGCAGTATCAGTTGTCTACTATACTACCGTCATTAATCTAAATTGTAATTATTATTAATGCAAACATATTTATGAACCAAAGCTATTCCATTTTTCCATCTCTTTCAAACCTGCTAAGAGCTGTGTAACTAAGCACAGGAGTACCATCCTTCTGTGCACTCTGAGAAGTCAGTGGTGACTGCCTCATCCTCAAACAGGCATCTGCAAATTCAGAGTAGGGCATGAAGTTTAATTCCAGCTATTGGACAGCTTCCATAAAAGAAAGGGTTAAGTAGAGAAGGGCACTTCAGTTTGGAGAAGAGGCAGCTGAAGAAAAGGTAAAAACCAGACAGCTGTGAATGCAGGCACTGCACAGAAGGTGAACAGAAAGCAATTATTCTTTTATAGAAGAACATGGAAACATCAAACTAAACCAGCAGACTGAAGACTCGAAATGAACCAAGACTCCACACAATGTGCAAGGTGACAATTTTGGACAAACTTATGTCCCAGGTGCACAGCAGGGACTCTTCCAGAGCCAAAAGCCTAAACTGGAAATTTCCTTAACTGGATTTAGCACACGCTTCCAGCTTCACTCTGTTCAGAGACACACTCACCATAAAAGTAAAATCCCCAGGAAGCCACACACATCACACTGTGGTACAAGTAATTTCCTCTTAACCCATTCCAGTTCCTTTGCAGTGACCCAAACAGAAGAATGCCAGCAAGGTGGATTTTTCCCTGATACACCTAATCTTTCTATAAATTAAATGTATTCCCAAATCTTTTTAACAGAAGGGTTTTAATTATTACTATTATCACTTAAAAAAAATAAATAGTTTCAACCGTTTCCTTAAAGATCACCGAAGCAAGGCACTGTTCAAATGAAGGAGAAGCCTGTGCCAGTTGATTTCATCACGACTGTAATGACCACTGGTGTATGTACCGATGACTCAGAAATCCTGCTATGCTGGTTACTCTGCTCACTGTTACTCAGGGTTGGTCTGCTGCACAGACTAGACCTGGACTACACCACCTGCAAATCACAGCCCTGGGGGAGAAGGGCCTCTGAAAGACTTCTGGTTTTCTTCACAGGGAGTTCACTTGCCCTCGAAGCCAAACACAGCACTATAACTCTGCTGAATGCCTGGCACAGGAATTGCTTCATTTACAGGATTGTTTGACCTCGTCACATACATCCATCATATTTCTAGGCTGATACAATTAAATGGGGCTATGGTTAAAAAATTTCTCCATATTCAAAATTTGTTCTGTGATTTACATGCATTAACAAAAGCAGTAGCAACTGTTCCCTGGCAATGTAGTTGAGCATATTCCTGCTACTGATTCAGCACACGTATCCCTGCCATTACACAGGGAATGCAGTGATTAGGCAGCTTTCCAGTAAACAGTCCTTAAAACAGTTCATAAAAATTCCATTTAGAAAAAGCTTTGTTTCTTGCTCGAGAATTTGATAAGATATTGCAATAACTGCTTAGGGATATATTTCAAGTCCACCAAGTGAGTTAAATTCCATTTCCACACACACTAGCATTGCTTTTGCAGTTTAAAATACTATAAAATAGTTGTTGTGTACATATAAGATGCAATTAATTTGGGTGCTGCTTTTTTATAAACACACACTTAGAAAATTCTAAAAACATGCAATGAAAAAAGGTGAAAATATCCATAAAACAGTCCACAAAAGGCAGATTATTGAGTAGAAACCTCATGGCATTATCTGAATCAGGACCTGCCCAGACCAAAAACTGTTCTTAACAATGGAGAGAACACAGCCTCCCAATGTATATATTCTTTGGACATTCCACCTGAGGTAACACCCTTAATTCACAGGTCTCAGAAATAACCAGAAACAGTCCATTTTATAGACTACAAGGAAATAAAAAAAATACTAGATTTTTGCCACAGTAATTCTTAAATATAGAGCATCAGTTTGTTATCCACAAACAGAAAGCATTTAGCTTGTTTTAACAACTTTCTATAAAAGACAAGATTCAATTGCAACATTTATTATCTGAAAGTGTTTTGGTCAAAATAAAAATGAAACTCAAAATTATGATCCTTTTTTATGATAATAGCTGATACTTATTAAGCAATAAACTCTTTCTTTCTCCTATTTTTCTTTCCTCAAAAAAGCAACATAAACCACAACGCAATGTAATCTCATGTGCTCAGGCTCCATTTTTTACTGGTTGTTTTGAGAAAAGGCTTTATAACAACTTCATTGAAGGCTCTTTAAGAAACAAAATCTTTCTAGTTTAATAGAGTAACAAGCTGTATATGAGAGCATCAAATGAAAAGGAAAATGAGCTGTCACGATAAAGTACTACTGAAAGCCTTAGTACAAACTGCATGACAAGCTAAAAAGAATTATTTTGTTCCTTTTGCTTTAACCAAAGTCTTAATGTTTAGGACATGTAAACCACTGCCATTTTAGAGCCAATCTCTTTTATAACTGGATGCAACAAGCCCTAGCAAACATGGCAAAAATGGAAATATTCTCAAATGGTCTTTGCACATGCACTAATCCATCCACACCACATTAGATGAATCTTGTAGTCCATAATACTTCATATGCTTACATAATGACTATAATTCAGAACCTTGCAATCCAGCTTCCTAAGATAAATTAACGTGACAAAATTATTCAACCTCCCTTTTCTTCTAAGGGTAAACGCAAAGCAGTTTGCAGCTCACTGTAGGTTTAAATTTTAATCCAAGAGCTGATGGTTTGCAAGATGATTACAGTCTTTCCTATGTCAAAAGTTAACAGAGGAGTGGAGTCTATTTCAAATTAGTGGCTCTAAACATCTAATAAAGTAATGATATTAGATGAATTACACTCTACACATGGTTACAACAAATTATTGCATTATTAGGCACCTGTCTGAAAGACTTGTTAGTTCCACAAACACTATTCCAGTTGATGCACTTGGATGAGGTCACTGCCCTTCTCCCAACACAGTCAGGGGTCTGCCATTGGCATAAAATTCCAGATGGAAAATGCCAGCAATCTTAACCACTTCACAAAACAAGAGGTAAGAAGGGAAATACATTAATATGCTGTTCTTATCCCCTTTCAACTGACAGAAGTATTGCATGCTTAAAAAAACAAACTAGTTTTTCCATGACATCATTCAGCTTGAATACTAATGCTTTTCTTTAATGCAACTACTATGTACATGGATGTACAACTTCTCCTTTGACAGAAGAAATGCCCAACTTTGCATGTTTTTCTTTACTCTTTTCCTTCAGATTATAATTCTAAAATCCTTTTTGATTTTTACGCCATTTCCCTGGTTTAATTCTTCAGTGCTGTTAAGTGAAGCGCCCTTCTCTGTTCTGTGAAGCTACACTGAGTTACAGCAGCTGAAAATCTGGGGATTGCCCAGTATTTACAGTTTTTCTCCCCTCCTTGTTCATGATTAGATTTTTAAAATGCAGTATTTGGATTCATTACCAATTACAGTTAATTTCGCTGATACATAAATAATAGGTACAAAGCTGGGTCAATCTCCCTCGAGAGGGTTTGACACTTCCTTCAGGAGGACTAGAATTCAACCCAGGGTTTCATTTTCTGTTTGGCTGCTTTTAAAAGATAAATGTGTCGCCCTGGTTTTTCTACTGTTCTGTGTTTTTACTTTTGTAGTAGAAGTTCTCATGCATTTTCTATAAACATAGCTCTTGTTTTCTAATCGGCCTAGAATGTTTTCTAAACTTGTAGATTGTTTTTCATTCCATTCTCCTAGGCGGAGACATTTGATGGATTTTTCCTTTGACCAGTGTGATTGAGGGGTGGTAATTTCTCCCTCCAATCCACGGTGGTTTTTAAGAACATATAAAATAAAGTTCGGGGTTTCGCCCCGGTCTCTCTTTTTCTTGCTCCTACCTGGTGAGGTCTGCGTGGTTTTTTCGTGTCTGAGTGCGACATTAATGCATCTTGAAAACGATACTTGTATTTAGGGTTCTTACTATGGACCTTACAGGCACTGTAACTACAGAGTGGCCTTGTATTAAACGGCCTAATCCTGCTGAAGTAGCAAAGCATTCCGGCACTCATTCCCCAGAACGGACATTTGGACTCTGGAGTAGAACAATGAGAGCGTGAAAATGCAGCGTTAACAACTGCTTCATAGCAAAGAGTAAATACAATCCAAATCTTACTATGTCCTTGGTAAGATCACAAGCAATGAGACAGTGAAAGCAGATGTTTTAGACTTGCAACCCATTTTTCTCGAGGTGAGACATCTGCTGATTGCAATGGGTTTCAGTTTAGAACTGAAGGCATGCTTTTCACACACCGTTGCAATTAGATTCTATTTGACGCCCTACTTTAAAATTAAAATAGCAGCCAAGTAGGGTAAATATAGGAAAAAATTAAAATTTTCAATACCTGCTTAGACCTTATTTTCAGATATCCTCCAAAATGATAGGGAACAGCACCAATGAAAAACATGTTTGTGTTAACAGGGCCCGGATGGACTATCCCAGTTGGCTGATACAACCACTAACACACAGATGATGTGAGAGGTTTAGCAACACAGTGTTTAAAATTCAAGCAGAAGTCCTTCCACCAGAGTTTCACCCAGCTTTGGGAACAGACCTTCTGTCTGCATCATCAATTTTTTTGTTTTCCAATTGAGTTTCCAAGCAGCAGGTAGTGCAGCATCACTACAGACACGGAGCTGTAGCGCAAAGGAGCTTGACTGAAAGAGCTTGCAGCTCAAACCATCAGAAACACCACACAAAAGGCTGGGCTAGTTTTCTCAGCAGTCTGGTTGTGGCAGTCAGACTTGAAATTACTCATTGGAAGTGTTCTCTCTAGGGTCTGAGCCAACTTACGTATACTGGATTATATATAGCAAACTGATAGTGCAGCTTCACAGAATGAATCACAGAAAACCTGTGCTGGAGCACTCAGAATTCAGAAGGGACTTTAACCTCAGGCACCACTCAGTTATTTGGCTTGCCTCCCTTAACCTTTGTTCTTGGCCTTTTGTCCCAGCTTTCTACCACAACTGTGATATAAAATCATACTAATTAATCCAAATAATCACATGTTCTATGTATTTCTTCAAAGATGGGATAAATCCATACTTATCATTCCTAAAAACAATCCCAGAGTACTAAAACCAGACAACACAACACTGTTGTTATAAATTATTGCCTACAGCCTTGGGTATTTCTTGATAGCAATGAACATGGAAGAGGAAATATCAACTCAACCTCCTGGTCTACACTATTAGAACGCTTGTTATAAATCACGTTTTTCCAGTGTTCTACTCAACAGTATAGATCAATATCCAATAGAAAGATCCTTAAGTCACAGACACACCCACAAAAACTGCTTATTGACCAACACTCCACAAAAACATCACAAAAAAAAAAATTCAAAGCAACCTTACCGGAGAGAAAATGTGGATTTAATAGGGGTTTAACATTAAGAATCCCATCTTCAAAATAATGCAAACTGATTTTAAAGCAAGGTTAGGTTTTTAAATGTTAAGAGCATAAAACTGAAGAATTAATTGAATTTGCTGTCAGTTCAACCTTGCTAATGTAAATTATAGATAACTGTATTGGGTCATTCTAGACTAAATTAAGTGCTATCTATCACTATGGCATTACTAAAGGCTTTTAAAAATTCTGTTGTTAAATGCAATCAACTTCAAATTAAACTATGTGCATTCAGTCAATGTCTTAAGCAATGATGAGGCAAATATGTCTTAAGGTGGTAGTAGGGATTTATACCTCCACAACTTTTGATGTAAAATGTAAAAAAGTTGTAATTTGAAAAAGCAAATGAAGCTTTACTGCATTTTGCCCACAAAGCTCTTCCTTCCTTTTTGATTTACCACTGGTCTCCCCTCATTAGATCGAAGCTCACAAAGTATTAACCCCTTTTGAGACCAACCAGCATTTTCAGCCCAATTTAAAATTCACTAATGGCAATGAAAATGACTTCTGTCAGCTTCTGTGAGGCCTTCTACAATCTCAGTGTTCAGCAGCTACAAGGAGTAGGACTGAGAGGGTTTGACCTACTTTGCTGATGCTGAGCATATCACCTGGCAATCAAACATCTTTTGGAAAAGATCAGGGATGGTGGCTTATAGTGCTTCAGCACAGCCATCTCTGCTCTGAGATGACTTGCTGTACAATGGAAAAAGCAAAATTATGTGAAAATACATATGCCTACACCTGACTTATAGACACTGATATTCATATATTAAAAAAGCCTATGATGACTTCTCAAAACTCTCACTGGGGAATGTTAAGCAACAGTCATTTCAGCCGAACTGGTACTTACACATCCTCTTGGCTGTGGGCTTTCCGGGTCATGCCCATTTCTTTTACCATTTTTCCTGTCATGTAAGTGAAAGTGACACTGACATTTGTTCTTTGGAAAAGTTACTGTTATGCTCCTTGTTGACAGCATTACTCTACCACATGGTATTTTGTGTTTGTTTTCCAAGCAGTTGCCAATAATAGTGTCTATGCCTGTCATATGTCTGCATGTCCACTGATATCTGCCCATCGCACTGGAAGATCATGATCCTTAAAAGAAACTTCCTTTTTAAACCCTTGAAAAGATATTCCCAACACGGTCAGTAGAATCTCAAGGGGTCAGCTATTAGGAGTAAGAACTGACGACCACAATTTAGTCCAAGTAAACCATCACACCTCCTACTCAGAAGAATTTAAGAATTGAAAAGTCTGCTCTATTCCAACTGTGCCAGTCCTTGACCATGTAATTTCCATCTCCTGTGCTGGCCACTGCCAGCTTTTCAACACAAAGTACATTAAGCAATCATCAACTCATTTAAGTTTGACTGTTGAACACCGCCATTAAGTATTAGCAAAAATTAGACATAATTAGTTTTGCCTGAGGGCAGGTAATGCTCCTAATCATAATTCCCTCACTCCCACATTTTAGGTGTGAACGTATATCTTTTGACAGACCCGAGTTTGCTTCCATCGTAAATCAAACACAGGGGGATTCAGCTACATCCTACAGCAAAGGGTTCAGAGCTCTCTTCCCTGCTTTGGGGGAAGGAGGAGGCTGGGCAAGTACAGGTGGGGTTGCTAAGGATGCAGACACACTCTACACAAACACTCTATGGACATGTTAGACCTCTGAACAGCTTAGCTCCCGTGAAATTCTGGAGCTCAAGGCACGGTTTGCTAATAAATTGTATGGATTATGCAGTATTTGCTTGAGGACAGACGGATCACTGGCTTCTGCAGGAGAAACCGTCAGACCCTTTCTGTGCTCGTCAGTTTGCAATTTCCACACCTTCCAGTGGCTGATCTGGAAGACACATCAGCCATTACTATCATGGATATAAACCACTAACATTCAAAGATGGCTCAAAATACTTGTGAGGCAGTCCCTGCAGTACAGCTTGGTAGCATAGAACATAAGTAGCCTGGGATAGACACCACAGAGAGCAGAGAATTTCACCACTGAACTGACATTTAAGGATACATTTAAATGGCTTGTGCAGTGACTACTTTCTGATATTCTTTCTCTACCATTTTGTTAGATTACACGTCCAAACTTTCAAAATACAATATCCAAAACAAAGAAAATGCTTTTGCAAGACTGCATTTCTCCCCAGAGTTAATGTTAGCATCAGATCACCTGCAAAGCTACTGGTATTCAAATGTAAAACTTTTCAACTGAAGGCAGCTCTTGTCTTGGACAAAACTAATTCAGTGCAACAAATTTCATATATAGATCCCAAGGCTGGCAAGTGTCCCCTAATGTCATACTGAAGAAACCTAAGCCAAATAAATACCACCCTTCTTGGTCCTTTTCACGTATCTTTTTGCTCATCAGTTGTAAGAGAAAAGGAAATGCCCATTTTCCCTGCTTGCTGAAGAATATACCTACACATACCTTCAGTCAGACATGGTTTTGGTAACAGAAGTAATCTATAAAACGTTCCTGTTTGGGTTTAACAAAAAAAAATAATATCTTCCAACAGTGTCCAACATGACCTTAACCAGTTCAGGAAATAATTTAGAGATAAGAGCATTTCAATGACTGTATACACTCAAATATAACATTTTTGTTTCTCAGCACATCCCTAAGGTGCAGATTGCTGCACCTCCTGCATCACGGAGATAGGCCACTAAAAAATGACCCTTTATTTTTCACCTTCTACTAGCGAGTGTGTACAAGTTTTTATATGCTCCCAAATACATGCAGCACAACAGAAACCCATTTCATAAAATATTTCAATACACATTCAAGAAATTTACATTCCAGAAGCTTGGATTCTTGATATCTATTCCTGCTACATCATGTAAAGACCTTTTAAGAAAAGCACAGAGTAAGCAGTATTTCAGATTCTGCTTTTAAGAACCCCATCATTAAAAGGGATTATTTATCTGCTATTTTTTAACTTCCTAAGAAAGTATAATTTATATTACACACTGATATTATTTAGACTGAAAAGGACTATTTTCAGCACCAAAGTTGTGTAGTGATCTCAGTTTAGTCCTTCTATTTAGTCCCTTTAAACTCACATTAAAAGAATATTTAAATGCATAGACAGAATATTTTAAATGGAAAAACTATGGCAAACACATGGATACAAATGTACAACAAAAATTTAGCCTGCCAGGCATATATGCAATATTTGTCTGTCTCTCTTAGATTAACTGTGCAATTTAATAAACACAAAACTGGCATGAAAATTATGGACATTGTATGTGAATGCTCTTGTAAATTAGGTGACACAGCAAACAAATCAAAGTGAAAATACAGCAAGAAAAAGAATAATTGGAAATATTAACATAAAGCAGACTTCAAAAATGTATTCGGGAAATCCTAACAGTTGCTAAGGGGAAATGGGAAATTAACAGCTGTGCTATTAAGGAACTATGTAATGTTTTAATATTGTGTATGTGTGTATGTATATAGATATATCAAAGATACAGAGACAAGAGTGGGGAGAACAAATTTTGAGAACACCTTAATCGATCTTGATAACGCTGAAAGGCCAAAGCCATTAAAAGAACAGAAAGCCCACAAAACCAACAGCCAACATGAAAGAAACAATACTAACATTCAGTATATTGATAACAGATATTAGTTTTCATTAAGAACATAAGTGTATCATCAGGCAATAGTTCCATTTAACCCCATCAGAAAATAAAACCACTAATTTTTAATAGATTTCTGCATAACAGTTGAACTAGTAGATACTGAACATCTCTGAGCAGAGGCAAGCAGCGCATGAGCAATACAGCATTACTCATCTCACGAAGGCCATTATGACCATGAAGAGCTGTGACAAACCTGCAGCAAGCAGAGCATATGTGGCTCTAAGACATGGACACCACCAGGATTAACTGCCAACCGAGTCTAAACCACAAGGTTCAGAGAGCTTTATCATTTAAGCCCCACAGAATCTCTGAATTTATGCATAGAGTCACAGAAAATACAACTCCCTTCTTTAAAAAGATGTATATAAATACGTGGAAAACCTACATACAGACCCACCAACACAATCCAGTCACATCAATGTTGGCCTGCATATACCACCAACATGCAATTTTAGAATACATTCAAAGTTACACTAGAAATGAGCAGGAAAGGCCACAAAAAATCCTCCCAAATTTCTGGCATTCCTTGAATGTTAAGAAACTAAGTTATTTTCCAACCTATTATCAACTACATGAAAATAGAGAGTGACATTCCTTCTAGCTAGAAGAAAACATGTTTATATTTAGTTTCCTCAAAACTGCAAGTTGAAAGCACATTTATTCCCCCAAATGTGAAATAGCCTCCTACCTTGAATGATCTGTTCAGCGTGTTGCTTTTCAAATCAGTATATGATAATTTTTTTTGACAGATCACTAAATAACCTGGAGAAGCCAGTGCATCAGCAGTACAGGACAGTTATTGCCTCCGACACCTGACTCCAGCAGAGGAATTCCTTGCAATTGAATCGAGAGTAACTAACCCATGCTTCTACCGACTACAGCTGACAGTCACCGCTGCCAGCTGGATACACCACACACCTCAGAGATGGAACCACAGCACCACACTGCAGAGGACATCAGCAATATTATGGCACTGGATTTGTACAGCTAGAGGAACATGAGTGGCAAGATGCAAACCATATCAATCAGAAAACTTGAACTGCTGTTGAAAAAGTACTAACTGAGGCTACAAAATCCAGGATTTTTGCAGAGCAAGACTGGTTTCACACAGCTAACTTGAAAAGCCATCCTGCTGCCTGACTGCAGAGCTGGTGAGCCACTTCACTTGTGTTCTGTTACATGGTCTTATCACTGAGGGCCTTTTTCAGCCTTCTGTTTACAAGTGCCTTCAGCACTGAAATCATTTGGATTGTACAAACAAGTCAATGCTTTTTCATTTCCGACACTTCAGTATGAAAATAGTTTTCCAGCATTTCAGTAACTAAAACAAAGAACTAAATGTATTCTAAAAGAATTTAGGAAGTTTTTTAAAAAATTATTTAAGTCTAAATGACACAGAAAGCAAGCATTCCCCAACAGCTAACATGTTCTGGTAACTTCGTGTCTCTTTGGTCATTTTATCAGTTGGTTATTTCCCAAAACAGAACAAACCCTTCCAAATTAGGGCAGCAGACCCCTGGGCTAACACACACAGAAAGATGGATCTACAAGATGAATGAATGCAGCACCACACCAACATTACAATACTGCTCCTTGGACAACTTGATCCCTGCCAGGACAGCAGTCACAAGCCATTCCTAAATCTTCGCACCCATTCTCCGAGCACCTTGATTGCCCATGCTTTTCCTCTGTTCCATGGGGTATCCTCCAGACCATTATCCCAGACAACTGAGAGCCAACACATTTGACAGAAACAGAGTATGCTTCTGCCATGTTTTTAATGGACTTCAGGAGAAAAATGCTTGGCAACTTTGTTAACATGTTACATTCCACTGCTCCCAGGCTCCCAATCTGCTTTATTTTTTTTTGGCATCATTCACCCTGAATAAAATTGGGAGCCAATATCATTTATAATGCAGTTAAAGACAGCAGACATCCACATCAGGAGAGTCCAACACTCCAGCTAGCTACCTAAAATCAGATTGTTATAAATACTCGCCAGAGATATCTCCTATTACAGAGAGGAAAAACACGTCTCAGAAAAGCTGATGGAATTGCAATATGCAGCACCAAAGCACACAGTTGCATTCAGAGAAGTTCCTCCCCAAGTGCTTTGGACAACATCAGAGCTGGATTCAGAGCCCAGGTGTCACTACTGCAATTTTCAGTATTTGACCTGAGTTATATTATGCAGATGACATTTCTGGTAGATTCTAGCTGAAGACACAGATTAACCAAACTAGAGCAAAGGTACCATACTACTGTATTTGCATCTAATGCCTGACTGACATGGCTTGCGGCACGAGAATTATCAAGAAAAGGACCTTGACTTCTTTTTCCATTGCAGAAAACTGCTTAACAGTTCATCACAAATTAGAAAAGTCTCAGTTACTCCAACACATGCAGAATACTGTCTCTTCTTTGTAGAAGCATTTGGCTGTCACTCCCACTGGCCCCTATGGAAAGCCACCTTTGTATAACCATCACAAGCCACATCACAGGCTCCAAGCAACAGGCACTGTGGAGCTGCAGCAAAATGCTTGGACAATAAAAACATCAAAGTCAGATCAAGTTAAAAGGCTGTCAGTGCCAGTTGCAGGATGATAGCTACCATTAAAGAAGAAATTGTTCCATAGGCATTAAGAATCCTATAATGGCTCACAGGGGGAATTAATAGAACAAGAGAAAAAAGATATCAAGTCACAGGTCTGATTTACTGGACTTTTCAGTAAGGTTCATAAGAAAATTGTTTTGTGCAGAAGATCACAGAGCAGCTTAACTCAATATAAAGGGAAAACCTGACAGAACATTTCCCTTTCAAAGGCAGACAGCTGTATGTGGCAAGTGGAGCACAAGTCTGGGTATAACACTGTAATCACATTAACTGTTGGATGCAGACATCCTTTTGCAGCTGCACCTTTCATATTTTCCCCTCTACATTTGGATACTTACTGTTTTTCACCACCAATAGTATGTAATTAATCAGATATTGCAACAGGAATAAAGTTTTGAAAAGTCATTGTGAAGCTGAAACATTTAGAAAAGGTCCACGGGAAAGCCCACACGCATCACGTATTCAGCACCAGGTTTTACAAAATACATGTAAATGCAATAGGTACTGACGTAGTATCAGGTAAGACACTGTGAGGAGCCAATGCAGTTTTG
>VZTE01003828.1:49375-64202 GCA_013397775.1 Eulacestoma nigropectus | reverse complement strand
GCACCCCCAACTACAACTGCACAATCCCCTTCCCCTCAACCACCACTTCCAGCTCATCCTCCATTACTACCCAAAGTGAACCTTTTTTTACAACTTCTTCGCCTTTCATTTTAACTACACCGTGTTTCTGCAAGGTTGGCGATGCTATATTTTCACCAGGTTAGTTTTCATGGGTTTTGGGCCTCTTTATTTATTTCCAATTTTTCAATCTTTTTTTTTTTTCCGTTACCTTTTTTTTTTTAAAGAAGCTTTAGTGTTTTTGGCTTCGTATGTTTTTAATTTTTTTTTTTATTGTTTTTACATGTTACTTTTTTTACAGGTGACTTGATTTACAACAGAATGGATAGTGATGGATGTAGATTTTATGCCATCTGTACCCCAACATGTAGTATTGAACGATTCACTGTGCATTGTAACATCACTACTCCACCAACCACTACTTCCTCTGAGTGGTCTACCATAACAACATCAGTTCCTCTGCCTCCCACTTCTACAAGTGCTGTTTTTCATGGTTGTGTTTCCACTATTTACCCTCCATTACAAGTACGTAATTTCTGTGTTATTTTTTGAGTGTTGAAATGATATAATTGTTTGGGTGGTACCAGATTGGAACAGTTTGTAGTCTTTAAACCTTACTTCTGCTGATTGTCTTAATTATTTTGCTAATGAGTGGCTATAGATATGACACAATATTTGAGTTTTCCTTTTTTTGAATTTCAGTTTTTTATACTGATAAAGCAAGTTATAATTCTCTTTTCCTGTTACTTTATTTTTAGTAAAACTCTTTTTGATGCCTTGCATATGTAAGGTATCTTCTCACTGACATAATAGAAGGAATTTTCTTGTGGATCTTCATTTTTCACTAAATGGAAATATTTAATATACAGTGGAGGCTTGTGTCTGTTTCTGTTCTTCTGCCCTTTTATCTGTACTTCTTTAAGTTTTTTTTATTGCGATGTTCTCTGTTGATATATAGTATATATTATGTAGGCTATACATAGTATAATGGAAATCAGTTCCTGTAACCTAATTCCTATTCCCCCAAACCCCTGAGCTCCTTATTCAGAAGAAACAAGTGTAGTTAAGGTTCCCAGCTCCTTTTAGCATTAAAAATATTAATCCTGTAGAATATTGTCAACTTTTTACTATCAGTGAAGATTTTCCTTTTTGTCTTTGTTTCAGATTTAGAAAATCAGGCATTTTCTATCCCCCATGACATGGTCAGAATTTAGAATACCTCTAGTTGCCATTAAAAATCATTAATACCACAAATGGAAGAGAAGTAACACATACTGATTTCCTTTCCAACGTCGCCATTGCTGGAAACATTATACCATAAATCTAAAAAGAGGACTAAAGGTTATACGTGTTTGCAGAATTTTGTGACAAAAACTTTTTCTTCATTTTGCAGCCTGGAGAAAGATTCAAATTATCCAACTGTACAGAAGTCATCTGTAAGGGAGACAACAATATAGACGTAGTACCAATGCACTGCCCACCTGTAAAGGAAATTACCTGTGCCAACAGATATCCACCAGTGCTGGTACCTGATGAAAATGGATGCTGTTACAGATATGAGTGTCAATGTAAGCCCCAGTAGATTCAGGAATAACATTTTTGGGAAAAAAAGCCAAGCTTTACACAGATTATATAGGCATTTTCATTTCTTAGGGTTACTCTATAAATTGCAGTATCTTCAGTTTTTAAGTTTTCTTCTACATAAATTCTCATCTTAATCTTCCAAACATTTTCTCTGTACCAGGTGTGTGTAGTGGATGGGGTGATCCTCATTACATTACTTTTGATGGAACCTATTATACCTTCCTTGAAAACTGCACTTACGTCCTCGTGAAACAGATTGTCCCTAGATATGACAACTTCCGTGTTTACATTGATAATTATTACTGCGATGCAAAAGATGGACTCTCCTGCCCTAAATCCATTATTATTTTCTACAAATCTGCAGAAGTGGTGCTGACTCGTCAACTCATGAATAACCTGATGACCAATGTGGTAAAATATATTTTTTTTCTATTTTTCGCAAGAAAGAAATAGGGTCCGTAAGCTTTACTGATGCTAATCTGAGATAGAGTGTGTTAGAATATCACATCATGGAGATGATCAGGGCACAGGGTATCATTAGAGGGGAAAAAAAGATTTGCACTGAATGCTAAGAACAAAATTTGTATTTCATGAAAACTGGTACCTTGTGCCATTCACTTATGTAAACAAACACATTTTGAAGAAACACAAATGCAAATTTCAAGCAAGATTCTTCTCTTGGGGGAAAGATGGATATGTATCCCTTATCTGCTGGATGACTAAGGACTGCTTTCTCTGCATAGGGAACTTCAGGCACCAAACAGAACTGACATGATTCCCCCTTCAATTTCCTACTGTGAAGAAAGGTATAGCTGAAGAGAACAGGTGACTTAGACGGTCACCTCACCTTCATGACCCAAAGTAGTGTTGGCAAACCAATGAAAATGAAAAGTCAGTCCCACTCTCACGCTGGAGAATCTATTAGATGATTAGAGAATCTGTAGAAAGGGAGAAAAGTTTGTCTGAATAGGCACTCTCACGTTACAGTGCCATGCCAAATTCTCAGTCAGAAAGGTGTGTTGGTTCCAGTGATTCCCTGTGAAAGAAAACAGTAACTGACAATTTTAACGCATGCTTTAGCCCAATTCAGTGAGAAGAGAGTTGCAGATTAACTTCTGACAAAAAAACTATTAGGCAAATATGTTTACCTTTGTTAGCTCATATAAGATACTGGCTGCAAATTGAAAAGATTAACAAATAAATATGATCACTACGTAAAACTGACACTAATGACATCTGACTTCATTTTGAATTTAGACAACTCTTCCAATGCCAATTACTATGTAATATATGGATGGTGTGATTATCTGGCAAAGTTATTACATAGTAATGGCAAGGATGTTTCTGTAGCTAAAGAAAACTATTGCTTATTTTCATATGAAAAATGTTTCCAATACACATAATCATGAGGGATACAAAGAAAATACATGGACTTACAGAACACTGTGCATTAGCATACAATCAGCACAAACACAGTATGTAGAGGCTACTTAGATTATTATCACATTTTAGCAATATAGCGATACAAGCTGAGATATCAACAAAAATAAATGCTGTCATTGAGATGCCAATGGGCATTGAATGTGATGCACAACAATACGGAGTTATGCCTAATTATGAAGACTAGAAAATATATTACTTAAAACAATCAGGCAGAAGCAGTGCTTATTCTGAAGTGGTGTTTTGTTTCGGTTTTTTTTAACCCTGCATTCAGATGTACTTCAACAAAAAGATTGTTGAACCAGGCTTCAAAAAAGATGGCATTTCTTTCTCCACTCTTGGCATCAATATGATTGTTGAAATAGAAGAAATTGGTGCTGTCATCACCTTTAGTGGTCTGATTTTCTCTGTGAAACTCCCATACAGCAAATTTGGCAACAACACTGAAGGACAATGTGGTAAGAAGGATACACAGATTGGAGGGGTCCTCTTTCCCCACCCCTACCTTGGTTATGCTCACCCACTCCAGCTATGCAGTCTCACAATTGACAGAAGTTTTTAAACATCAGTAAATGGAAATGAGTACAGTTCTGCTCTTCAACTTCTGTAGGATGTCAAAAGCTCAGTATTTCAGTAACCTGTTTGGCGGTTATTGGTCCTTTTTTTTTTTCTTTGGGGCTGGGGTTTTACATTTGTTTGTTTTTCCATAACATGAACCTCTAGTTCATGTAACTAGAGGAAGCGTTCCCTATGAAGCAAGGCAAAATATGCATTTCACAAGCACATCACATCTAAACGTATCAGCACAGGAATGTATTGTGCATCTCTGACATGGCTTATGAGACTTACCCAGCTTGTCTCTTCCAGGAACATGTACAAATAATAAAGCAGATGAATGCCGCTTACCAAGTGGTAAGATCATTTCCTCCTGTCCCCAAATGGCTCATCACTGGATTGTTGACAACAACAAGACGTGCCATGGAATACCAATACCACCAATTATAACCACACCTCCTCCAAAGCCACAGTGTCAAACACCTCAGCTCTGCAAGCTTATCTTGAGCGAGTAAGAAAACAAATTCATTTTTTCTAGGCAAAACTGTCTCAATATCTTACAAGAAGAATAACAGCTCTAGCCTTAGTGTGTGATAATAGCTGAAAATGTCAGCTTAATGGCAGAATATATATAGTAGAAGGCCTTTGCAAAAGAAACTGCTCTGCCTTAATGACTTGCATGCCAAAGATAACTGAGCAAGGAGAGGTAAAGTCAGAAAATCAGGGATGCAGCAAGCACTAAAATCAATACTCCCTGGATGCAATACTTTGAGTATGCTCATTAACTATTAAGCAAAGACTGAACTCTAAATTTGAAGTGGGTCTTCAGTACAAATCGTAGAGAACTTAGTTACCTAATAGGTGAAGAGAGCAGATGCAAGCAGCCGAGAAATGTCCTTCGTTCTTTGTACATTTTACTTAAAACATGGAGTTCCAAAAGTGCAAAGGCTTCTCTCCTGGAGTATTTCCTATACCTGTGTAGGCTGACGAAAGTTTTTTTGGATGAGTTACTTATAATGGCCCTCTTACACATACTTTCTGTAGTATCTCGTAAGTTTGGAGCTATTTTATGTATGAATTTTCTATTTCTACTTTTTTTCATTCTTTTTTTCTCAGTCTGGTGCAGTTGCCTTTTACACTAAACTTTGGTGTCAGACTGCTAAAAAGTTGTGTACACATACAGAAGTACTACAACCATTAACCTCTTTAGAAAAAAAAAGGCACTTCAGATTTCTTAATCTTTCCTATCTCCCAGCTTATTGGCCATTCCTAGGGTTTTGTTTCTCATACCTTCCTTTCTGAAGCAGAATCACATGCTATTAACTGGAAAGTGTTATCTGATAGGAAAAGACTTTGTATAATGGCTCATTAACATAGAAGGGGGTTGCTTTCTTTACTGTCTACAGGATTTTTGCAGAATGTCATACCGTGATACCACCAGAACCATTTTTCAAAGGCTGTGTTTTTGATGGATGTCGCATAGACGATGAATCTATGCAGTGTTCCAGTTTGGAGATATATGCCACAGAGTGTGCTGCTAGAGGTGTCTGCATTGACTGGAGAGGAAAGACCAACAATACATGCTGTGAGTATTGCGGGACTCAAAATGTGTGTGATAAGTTGTAGAAATCAGTGTTTTATTCATTAAATACTTCTTATATCTAACACCTGATTACTGTCTATAAAAATCCAGTGGGGTCCTTTCTCATAGAAGTTGCAGATGAAGAAGGCAAAGCTGTAGTCATTTTTGCTGAAGAAAATGCATCTACTGTCAATTTTTAATCTTTTTTTTTTCTGTCTTTTTCCATACAGCATTCAGCTGTCCATCAAGCTTAGTATACAAGCCATGTGGGCCCATTAATCCAGTCACCTGTGACCAAAGGTACGGAAAACAAAAAAACCCACGCTGAAACACCTGCTTATATTTTTCTCTTTTTTTATTCTATTGCTATTGATCTACTCATAAGTTTAAGGTATTTCATAATGAAATGTGTTGTGAATTTCACTAATTTATTCAAGATTTATAAAGACCAATCAGCTCTATGAACATGTGCTTCCTGTTGCCCTTCAGAAAGTGTAATTTTTTGTCTCTCTTGTATCTGACATGATATGCTGCTCTGTCCCCCGCCTCACCACAGAAGTGTTGTACTCAAGCACATATATTCTTGCCATTCCAGCTATGAGCATCCTGGCTATGGAGTAAGTGAAGGCTGTTTCTGTCCTGAAGGAATGACACTCTTGCGTGCAGAGAGCAACATCTGTGTCTCTGAATGTCGTAAGTAATCTGTAGCTAGTTTGGGGAATAGATAGAGATCGGGATTGTTAGTCAGGAGGCCTGAGTTCTATTGTCATCTTCTACGTGGTCAGATCATTGCAAATCAGCCTCTTTACGTGTCCCCAACTAAAAATTGAATAATAATCAATATTACCTTTTTTTCCCATTATCCTGCCTTACATGGGACCCACCAAGATGGTAGAACTCTACAGTTCAGCGAAATTAGTCTGCATATTCGTTTTCTTGTTAGCTTTATCTTCACAGTATTTTTATCTGAAACTGCAAATATGTACTACTTTGTCAGTTTTCAGTGGTGTAAATACCCGTTCATTTGTTTGTTTGTTTTTTTCTTTTTCTTTCCAGTTTGCAGGGAACCAAATGGAATGTCTAGATGGGTGAGTATCACAATCGGTGTGGCTTAATGAACACAGACAAGTGAAACAAGAGGATATTTCGTGTTCCACTAAACCAAAGCTTTGTCATAAATGTTTGTTCACTTTCAGTCTTAAAAATAATGAGCGTTAGAGCACCCCTAAAAAATTTAACAGTTTATGATAAAATATTCTTTCAATAACCTCATGTACAGAAAAAAAAACCTTTAACAAAAGAGACAACGAGAGAGATGGTACTAATGGAAGTTAGGCATATATGCTTATTTTATTTTCACAAATTTGGCTTGCTAAAGTTACTAGAAATGAAGGGAGAGATGGATAACAAAGTTTACCTGTTGCTTATCATGTTCATAGTCTGCGTTCTTAGTTCCTCAGCTGCATAGAAATCAGCAGTCTAATGTGAAAATGAGTATGTCATATGATCATTTCTTACTCAAAAATGGATGCGAGGCTCAATCACTTCTCCTTTAGACCTCCTGTAACCCTCATACTAACACTATTAACAAATAGAAAGTAATAACTTGTGAACTCAGAACCTTTAGTGGCCTCCAATATCTTCCCCCAATAAGCAGTTGGAGGGTCTCTTTTAAAATCTAAAATATGAAAAAGCTGATATAATCAGTTATCACTGTATCCATGAATATGTCAAATAGAAGCAAATACAATTATTTTGGTTTGATTTATATTTAATTTTTTTCTTTCCTTTGCCTGTGTTTTTCTTTTTTATTTAGCCAGGAGAAAAATGGACAAAAGATTGCCAGGAATGTGTCTGTGACAAAAATACTCTTAAGGTGAAGTGTACAAAACATGAATGTTCTCCAACACAGCAAGTATTTTGTGAAGAACCAGGTTACATGCCTGTTCAGATACACATACCAGAAGATCCATGCTGTACTAGGACTGAGTGCTGTAAGTACTGTCTTAGTTCTTCATAATGGGGAATATGCTAGAATAATTTTAGGAAACTTCGGCAGTCGTTTCTAATTTTTTAATACTTTGCATTGATGTCATAATGCTTTTCTCCCTCATCTCACTTTTTAAAGCCTTCTTGGAGAGCATATACTAAATGCCTGAAGATAACAAGTTTAAAGATTAAAAGATTTTATATAGTTAGACAGAGAAAAGTAACTGAATATCTTCTGTAATTTAACATTGAAAGCCTTTAATACTTCCTCTATCTGAAACAATATTCAAAAACCATTCAAAACGTTTTCTGTTTCAAAGACCGGTATTAAGAAAATTATCTTAACTTAAAAAAAATAGTCCTGAATATTTTAAAGGTGCTCAAAAAAGCTCCAGAACCACTGAGAGTCATCAGATTTCCCCATTGGTACAAATTTCTCTTTGGAATGATCTCTTTCCAGCAATTACCACTCTGTTCTCAGTTTTTTGTTTTACAAAGGTTATGGGAAAGCCCATTCACACTGAAAACACCTGGGCACATAGACTGAATTTGTCATTAAACTATCTTGTGTAAACAGCACCATATTTACCCCATGGGAAAACTTCAGAAGTTCATGTGAAACAAAATTGCTTTAACTTAAAACTTCTGAGCTTATTATTTTCTATATTCTCTTACATGAAACAGACTGCAACACAAGCCTCTGCCCTGACATCACACCCCAGTGCTTAGAGGGACAGGAAATAATCACAATAATGCAGCCTGGAAAGTGTTGTCCTATCTTTGAATGCAGTAAGTACTGTACACCCTCTTCATGTGCTATTTACTGCTGTATTTTTCTAAGTTACAAAAGCATTATAAGAGTTGCATATTATCTGCGTTATCATATTGGGCCTTTTTGTGAATGAGTGTTTTAAAGCTGCCACCACAGGCCTACAAAACAGGTCTACAAAGCTACAAAACAGACGTTTTTTCATGCATTTCTGCCTCTTAAAACTTACACCTTCTTCTTTCTTCTTTACAGGACACGGCTGTGTAGTCAACGAAACCTATTATGCAGTAAGTACACAGAGTTACTCACTATAAAAATACACCTTCACATAGTTCACAGTGCAATGTTTTTGAGACACCTATCATGGTCCATATTTTGTAGGAAGGCCTGAGATAAAACATTATTCATTATTTCACTGAGGTTAACACCTTCTGTACAAGCAAAAGCATTTTCTGCTCTCCTTTGTCCATTATCTGAATTTGATTCCAAAATCCATATTACCAAACCAGAAACTTGGCTTAAATAAAACAACCAAAATTGTATTTATTGAGAGCTTAGCCTATACATAGTTCATCTTTGTATTGTCTGTGTTGTGCATGCACAGAGTAGCTTGTTTTTACTGACTAATAATGGGTTTTTCCAACTTCCCCTAGCCTGGAGCTGCCATTCCATCAGGCCCCTGTGAAGAATGTATCTGCTCTGAATCCTCTCCCTCAAGGCCTCACCACACTACAGTCACGTGCGAGCCTGTCATCTGTGACACGTACTGCCCACTGGTGAGTGCTATTCTGCTGTTAGAAATTCCTACCCCACTCAGCTCGAATAACTACCAGTTAAGGTCAGTGACCTGACTCAATGCCATTGTCTCTCTACTTCTTTCAAAACAGGGCTATGAATATACAGTGGAACCTGGACAGTGCTGTGGCACGTGCAAGGCAGCGGCTTGTGTAGTGACTGTGGGAGACAACATTACACACGTGCTCTATGTAATTACTCCTGGTTTAGTTCACTTTTGACGAACTCTACTAGTCTTCTCATTCTTTCCTCTCCTCCTATTTGTCACATTTATTTCTTCCATCTCCTCTCATACTAGACAAATGCTTACTCAGGCAGGGACTAGACTGTCTCCACACAGCTTAAACAATACCTTACGCCACTAAACACCATTTCTAAGACTTCTGGAAGCAACTGTTGTATGATACTGAACGATGGCTTTCAGAAATCAACATAGGAAAATACATAGGTGAAAGCAATAGGCTTTTGTTTGCCTCCAGTTCTGAAACTGTAGCACCCATTTTGCTCAAAAGATAATTTTATTTGTGGAGGCATTTTGACACATACATAAATTGTAATGACAAAACCGTTGAAATGCAAATTATTCTTTCCAAATGAGTCCACGTACTTACCCTGTTCACACAAAAAACACATCTATATCCAGATAAAAATAGAGCCTCTTCACTTGGTTAATGAAAAACACTTAATGGCAGTATGATAATATGGCAAATAACTATCAGCTGAAATTCAAGGAAGTTGTTTGGAATAATCAAACTACTATACACAGCAACAATAAGTCATTGGGGGGCTTTTGTTTCATTTTTATATAAGAAGATTTTAATTTGCTTTAATCTTGACTACTTTCAGGAAGGAGAATACTGGAGCCCACCTGGTGATAACTGTACTGTTTACACATGTGAAAAACATGCTGACCAGTTCATTCAAGTCATCAAAGAGACAAACTGTCCTGCCTTTAACCCTGATGAGTGTGATTCAGTAAGTACTGTTCTTCCAGTTCTCATATTTGGAAAGGTTGCAGTGCCTAACACCAGTGATAGAAGGATCGTGGTGTCCAAGGAAAATAACAAGCAGAAGCATCATGCAGGAAGTAGCTCTCCTTTTATCCTCTCAGAACCTGGTCCCAGTCAAATTTTATCTCAGAAAAGCAACTCAGAATGAGTGATACATCAGTCCTCACTGAGGATTGGACATTAGAGAAAAGGATACAGCATAATATTTTGGATTCCTAGAAGCGTCAAGTGACCTAGAAGCAAAAATCTGTCTGTTATAATCCTTCACCTGTACTGACCTTGGTCACAATATTTTGACCTACACGTAATATAAGCATTATTGCTTGCTGACCTTATACTACTGAATGGAGAGTTTTCCTCCATTTCAACTTTCAAATAACTCTTATTAATATTAGTGATGTGCTTTTAATATTTAGCCTTGCTTAGAATTAGATTCCATGTCAATACAAAAAAATACAGTGTCTTTGGTGCCAGAGAAAATTAGGAAGCAGGGAAAGTCTGCTTTAGTATGCAGATATGAAACCTGAGTTATCTTTTTATGTTTTCCCACTTAAGGATGATGTCAGGTTATCTGAAGATGGCTGCTGTTTAGTGTGCCAAAGAACACCAAAACGTAAGTAATGATAATTTTGTTAAAAGTATTGATTATGTGTGCCTTATTAGGTATATTAGCCCATTTTGCACAACGGGTGCATAGACAAAAGAGGTGAACTGACCAAGTTTGGGTTCACTGCTTCACTGGGCTGAAAAAGAAAACAGGTGGAAAAGAAAGGAACAGAACATTTCCAGTATGGATTTTAGGTCCTTGGGAGACAGATGGTGAACTTTCCTGTCCCCTACTGTTGAATGCTGGCTTTTATATGAGAGGGTGAGGACTATGACTGTTCTCCAATTTCCATAGATAGATTCTCTTTAAGGAGGAAAGGGAAGCCAGTTCTGGGAGAGAGGTGTGAATTGAGCAGTTGCCACAATACTGCTCTTTATTTCTGCATCCTGCACCAAGTTGCATAAGAAAAAGGGAAAGTTTCATCCACTGATAATATAAACAGCAAGTTTTCATTTGGCCCTCAGCAATTAAAAGAAAAATGCACTGTGACATAATTTCCTATTTCAGCTCCATCCACCTTAGTTTTCGGTTATAAACTATTATACACAGCTATCTATTTATATGCACATATATTTTAACCTATTTTCCTTTGCTTTGTGATGACAGTTTGTATGAAGCACAATATTACTACTGTCATAGAGTATAACGGCTGTGTATCTCCTGCACCTGTTGAGATAACATACTGTGAAGGCAGCTGTGATGCTTACTCACGGTAAGTGGCATAAAAGATAATTGTGGCCTCTTGTTTTCTACTCTTTACACCAGTTACATCAAGCAAATCACAGGTGTTTTTCTGGTGTGCCCAACATCCACCCAGTCATCAACTCTTTCCATTGTGCTAATTGACATGACATTGTACTAGCTTGATTAGCTCAAGATTCACAGTGTTTAACAGCCTGTTCAGTCTCATAGTGAATAGACATGAATTTTGATTTTGTCCATTTAAAACTAAGGTTATTTGTTTCTCATTATTCTCTCACTGGACTGGGTCTCTATGTGGTCTGGATTAATTCCTTTACTTTTTCTGTGCCTAAATGAAGACCTAGAGTCATCAGTTTTTACAATGAGGAGCAATTTAGCTACATCACCACAATACTGTAAGAATGGTAATATTGAGCAATAGTCCCACATGCAAGCACACAACTTCTGGTTATGTTTTGTAATGGGTGGGAGGGGAAGTGTTATTTCTCACATAAATTCTGAATCTCTCTCCTTCATTGGTTTTTCAATCAGATATTCTCAAACAGCAAACACAATGGTGCACAAATGCTCGTGTTGTCAGGAAATCAAGACCAGCAAAAGAAGAGTGACTCTGATGTGCAGTGATGGAACCTCCCTTGATCACTCCTACATGTACGTGGAGAAATGTAGCTGTGTGGGTGCTGAGTGCATCACCCAAGACAACACCCAACAGGAGACACAGCAGATAAAGACCTCTCAGGAAAAAGTGAATGTCAAAAATTAGAACTAGAGAGAAGTCCTCAAACAAGGGCTAAGTATAAGACTAAATAAAGAAACTTCAAAAAATACAAAAGTGTCAAGAGCAGCTAAAATTTTGGATGAACAGATGATATTTTCTGCATGAACTCCCAGTATGTCTGTCTACAGAATTTCAGTTTTCATTATCAGTATATCTCCCATTGTTTTTTGTGTCTTTTCTTTTACACCTTGAGAGGTACAGCATAAGGTTGTCTTGACATTTTCTGTTCTTTTGTCTTCTGAGAAGTGCTGGACTTTTTAATAATATTTTCATTCCAGTTCACCAAGAAAAATCAAAAGACAAAGCCAGAAAACAAACAAAACCCAAGGAAAACTGTACCCTTCTGCTTCTATATGTTTCTTTTTGTGTTGAGGAAAATTTAAGAGTGTAGAAAGCTGTATCTTTTCAAAAGTACAAACCTCAATAATTTGAACAATTTATGATGGACATATTTCCCTGCATGTTTTTGTGAGGAAAAGGAAAAAATCCTATTATGGGAAGCTGCTGCACACTACTTTTTGTTTACATAACACCATCAGCATAGTAGCTGTATGAAAATATGGGTCTTTTATTTTGTTTTATGTGGTTAACTGTTTACAGAAGAAATAAATATATATATTTGCCAATAGAGGCACATGAAGGATTTTTTTAAACAGAAGTATAATAATAATAATAATAATAATTGTAAATTCTTTCCTAGGAAGCTTTAAAAAGTTGAACCACTGCTATTTATTATTTTTTTTGAAAACTGATTTATTGGGTCATTTCTTTCAGAATTAATGTTATCCTATTTCTTAGTCTCAGTCATGTTGTCTGGGTATGGTATATTTTCTTTTGTTTTTGAATATTTTTTTTTATTCCTTATGAAACAAAAAAGCAATTATGATTAATAAATTTTGAGCATTTTACAGCACGTCTGCTTTGACTTTTCAGTGAACCCCTTGTGTGAGAGTTGCTGGCTCCGTAAAACATAGTTTCAGGTCAAAGGTCAATATAGGCTGTAGTACCTAACCCCCTACAGAGCTTTGAATGAAAAGCACTCAAAAGCAAACACTTGGAAGTGTTCCAAGCACATCACTTCAGCTGCTATCAATTAGTGAACTCTCAGAAAGCAAGCACCTCTCTAAATCTGTACGTTTTGTAGCTCTGCAAGTTCTTTACCTGACTGGCATAAACTATCCGAAGTATTTCAAACCAGTCAGCCTCATGTATTAGAGCCCACTGCAAAATATATGAATCTCTGAAATTGCACTGTTGTAAATCCATGAGGTTACTTCTGCGAGGAAAGCTCATGTCTTTACAGACAATTTGATGGGTGCAGGTGTGGGTGTTAATGTCTTTGAAATGGGTCTTTAATGTCTGTCCTAACTTTGGGCAGCGGGTTTGTTACAGAGCCCAGACAGCTCGGCTCCTGCAACAGCCAAGGGTCTGCACAGGCCCAAACTTCTGAGCTTTGGGGTAAAACAGTAGCTTCGAGGGGGGAATATGTGGTAGGCGGTTCGGGAAGGCTGTACCTTCCCTCTACCTCAGCCAGGGAGAAAGGAAAAGGGCAACATGTGGCCGGGAGTTTGGGATAAAAGGAGGCTGCGCGCTCCGAATCCTCGAGAGAGAAAACCCTGTGAGCGTGTGTCCCGGTGGACTGTCTCCCTTTATTTGAATAAAGTGGCAGGACTCCTCTGTCTCCTTTTTGGACATAAACTTCTGCCGTTTGTGAATTTCCTGGCAATTGGGAACTCGTCCAGGATCCTTGCACTGTCTGGGTCTCGCACATGGCAAGAGCAGCTGGAGGCACGGCTCACCCAGTTTCAGTGAGCAGCTGCCTTCGGCACCGGGAGATTGACTGGATTCCCGAGACTGTCCAGGAGACAGATGAGAGGCGGACCAGGGAGGTCCGTGAAGAGTCCATAGGAAAGGACCACTGACATTTGACCCTTGATCCTGGCCCTGTGACCTTAAACCTCCATGACTTCGATCTTTGACCCTGGTGACCTCTGATCCTCAGTGACCTTTGACTCCAGCTGACCCTTGAGCCTGAGTAACCACTGACCTCTGAGCACTGGTGACCTTTGACTCCTGACGGCCTGGTGACATTTGACCCCTGGCAACATTTCACTTTTCCCCTCCGATCCCAGGTGACCTTTGACTTTTGACCCAGTGGCCTTTGACTGCTGATTCCTGGTGACCTTTGACTCCCGACCCTGTGTGACCTTTGTCTTCTGACCCCTGGTGACCTTTGCCATTTGCTCCTGTTGACCTTTGTCCTCAGGTGAACTTTGAGCTCTGACCCTCCTATGATCTTTGACCTCTGACTTCAATGAACTTTGCATTTTGACCCTATGTAACCTTTGATCCAGTGGCCCATGACCCTGGGTGACCTTTGGCCCCAGTGACCCATGATCTTTGACCTCTTCACCTTACGCATTTGACCCATGACATTTGACCCTTAACCCCTAACTCTTGACCCCAGGCTCTGGAGCACAAATCCTGACCCTGACCCTAATCTGGTCCCTAATTGCTCTACCCTGTCTGTGCCCATACCTCCTACTGTGTCCTGCAACCCCTCCCTCCTGCTGTGTTCCCCTCAGCCCCCAACCCCCCCCGTCACTCTCCAGCCTGTCGCTGCCATCCCTCTCTTTTTGGACTGCTCTTGTCCTCTTGTGAGTGTTCTGGTGCTGTCCTGGTGTCAGGATTGCTGCTGCTGCTGCTGCCGCCGTGAGGGCTAAAAGGGCATCCTTAGGGGCAGTGTGACTTCCTACTGCTGGTTTTATTTTAAGCTAGAGAGAAAAATTACGATCCAGTTTAAACACAGAAGAGCAAGGGAAACAAAGTCTCTGCGAATAAAGCGGATCAAACCCAGAAAGGTTTGAAATATACCCAAAAAACATGATTAAAACCAAATGAGGTTAGATGCTGGTGCCAAAAAATTGATATGCTTTATTTAATAGTAGAAGAGGGTAAGCGGAAGGAAAGAGGGGGAAGGAAGGAAGGAAGGAAGGAA
>VZTE01003828.1:0-48887 GCA_013397775.1 Eulacestoma nigropectus | reverse complement strand
ACAGAATCCAGTGGATTAATACATGTTTTGGGCACGTGGGAATGCCCAGGTGCCTCCCTCGCAGGGGGCCAGTTTGACACCGTTCCTTGCACCACTGTGGATCTGTTGCATCATGCTGCAGTGCTCTGGTGCAGGGTCTGGAGACTCCTTTTGCGGGGGGTCTTTGGTGGGCCATGACAGCCCTCTGTCCTTCATGTGGATGCAGCTTCTCCTGGGGTGAAGGGGCCCCATAGCTGAGCTGGTCTGCACAGCGGAGGATGGGCGCTCACTGCCTCTCACCAGAGGTTTCTTCATCACATACCCAGAGCCTCTCTCCCTCCACCCTTTGGTGCAAGGGTCTGTTCAAGCCTGGCAGCTGATGGCCCTGGGGCTGTGGTTTCCACTCCGAAGGTGTTAAGTGTGTGCTCTGTGAATGTATTCTACTCCCCCAGCCCTGAGTTGTTACTTCATCTTATCTTCATCAGGGAGTGCTGTAGGGCCTCAGTCAGGGCCCCATTCTCCTTACCCACAGTTAACCTGCTGAAATAGCAGATTTCCTGCATGTTGCTTCAAGATCATTAGTTGGTTTTCCATACAAAGCCTGTATCTCAGCATTCCAGAGGATATCCTCTTTCCTGGAGATCTCTGTACGTGATAAGTCTGTACCACCAGCCACTTCCTACATGAAAAAGAAAAAACTAACACAATGAGGAAGAAGAGAAGTAGAGACGTGGCACGTGGGAAGACTGAGAGGTGATAATGGCAGGGACAGAAGAGTTTTGTGGCATAAGAAGAAAAGAAAAAACAGAAATAGAAGCAAGGGAACTGACAGGCTTCAGCCCTGGCGTGGAGAGACAGAAAGCAAGGGACACGTAAGCCAAGGTAAATCGTGGAGGCACATCAAACCTGTGGCTGTGGTAGTACTGGAGACCCTGCCTTGGAGAAGGAAGGATCTCTAGCACAGATGCAGTCCCAGTGCTAGGAAAGAGCAAATGGGAACCCTCAATTCAAAAGGAGGACAGGGGCCAACATGCTTTGGGCATTAAAGACAAAATGAAATATCTTGAAACAAGACATGGAGTAAATGAAAACCAGAGCACTGCAATAGATGTGGTAGAGTAGCCTTATAGTCTTCCTAAGTTTTCCCTTACACAGGACCTGTCTTTGAGTTGTTGCTGACACAGACTGGGTAATAGCGCCAAAGTAAACCTTCCTAGAAACTAGGATAAATGAAAACTTACCTTTCTGAAAAATAAATTACCGGTTTTTTAAGCCGTAGATAAATAATAGATTCAATAAATGGTTGGGTGGGCGAAAGTGATTGGCTTGTCAGGTTTTTCATGACACGGGTCAGAATACCTGCAGGTCACCCTGAACTGTGCTGGTGTAGATGGTTACTGTTTGTTACACCGACGGCAACACTAGAGGGCTCTGGGCTCACAGTTTACAGGCCTGGATGAACAGGTTTGCTGTCAAAGGGGTTTCTTTAGAGGCACTTCAAAGTGAGCCACACAACTATTCCTTACTTTCAGATCCTGGTGATGAACTTTGCCCTTGACTTACTCTTGAATCTACAAGCATCCATTCCACACAACATAACAAGATTTGTTTATACATCACTTAATTTTTTTTTTTCTTATCTGATCAGCTTTGGAACACAAATAAGTTGCAGCAGAGAAATCATTCGCTTAGAAGTTATTCCAGCTGAAAAAACCAACGAGCATTCAGAGGTTTAGTGTCTAATTTCAATATTGATTTAATGGGCATTCATACCTTTGCTCTCCAGTCAGGTCTCTTGTTACGTAGCTCAATTATTTCATTACCAGCTTATTTTTATTCCTTCTTCACACAACATATTAAAACTCTGCAGTGTAAATAACAAATGACTAATAATCACTTTTCAATTATGCTTTGTAATTATCAGCAACATATAAACTGTAACCTGACACTATATTTCTATTCAGATTCCAGCTAGGAATCGACTTCAAGTGATTCATTTGCCTCTTAAAGCAAGACAGTGTTTAAACCACATCTCACGTTCTGAAAACAGCTGTTGAAGGACTTAGGGTTGTTTGTGGCACAAGTCAGGAGCTGGGCTGATAACAGAGAACTCAAGAATGGAAGCCACACTTTATAATAGTAAAACCCAACTCAAAGAAGGAAGCTTTTTACCTCTTCAGTAGCTTTTGTTCTAACCATTGGAAAAAAAGCCACCCTCTTGCTACAAGACAGATTAAGACAGAATTTTATAATAGAAAAGGAGATTCTCTTCAAACATTATTGATGTAAGAATAAAACAATTATAAATGCACAGGAAGTACATTTTTGCAGAGGATGCAGTGGTCATTATTGTCCAATTTTCCTTTTCTCCTTACTGTTTCAAAAATTATCTTCCTTCTTGAGTCTCAGATTTCTTTTGGTATTCATTATAACTCCTATTTATAACTACAATTTGATAATGAGTAACCAGCAATTGTTTCCACTATTAAAAT
Organism: Eulacestoma nigropectus; assembly: GCA_013397775.1. Lineage (NCBI taxonomy): Eukaryota > Metazoa > Chordata > Aves > Passeriformes > Eulacestoma > Eulacestoma nigropectus. Next base: position 46,416 of record VZTE01003828.1, on the reverse strand, counting down.
AATTGGGTTTGGGTTCTCTTAAATAGACAGAAACTTATTCTGCCTGCCTCTGACTACTCTCCTCCTGTTACAACCATGCATACAAATAAAAGCCAACTTTTGCCTCCTTCTGTTTTAAGAAAGCAAAAGCTGTCCAGGCAGTCAAAAATGGAACCCTTAAATAAAGTAGTTATGGATATCTCATACACTTAGTCACTCAAAATGAAAATGCTTAAGTCTTAGTAGCCAGTCCTGAAACTAAGCCATTGCTTCTGCATTTGCACCAGTCCAGGCACGAGGATATCCCCAAGGCTGCTTCCCGGGATTCATTGACTTAGAAAAAAAAAAAGAAGAAAAGCCAGAAATATTTGAGAGGACCATGATTCCAAGGCAAATTTGAAACTGGCTTTTGTTTCGGAGAATGTCAGATGTGGACTCTGCAGCTGTTCCCTCACTCAGCAAGGAGTCAGTCAAAAACTCTCCAGTTTAACTGATCTCTAGAGAGCTGTAGGGCCAAACCTGAGCTTTCTCTCATTACTCAATGTCACAGCTACTGAAGCACACGGCTGCCAACTGCAACACAGCCATAACATGAAAATCTGCAGAAAAGGCATAATAAACATCATCATGGAATGACCTCCTGCCACAACAGAACTGAATTTCTTATTCACATTAATTGTTGTTTGCTCTGTATTCTGGAGAATGAGATTATTCTACCTGATGTAGTTTTATCATTTGCTCTACTATCAATGCTTTTGTGCTTTATGACCTCATTCTGATGGTAATTAAGGTCCATTATTCAGATACCTGCTATTTTACAAGAAATGAGCATTGTAATTGCACTAAATTTGGTCAACTGAAGATAATGAAAAACATTACCTCACATACTTCATGGCAAGGAGCAGTTTTACAGCATTCCTAATAGAGAAGTTGTCACAGTACACTTGATCTAACTTTTGCATTTAGCAAGGAAGCTATAGGAGCAATGTTATCCATCCCTCAGTAATACTATACAGGATTTTACTGAACAGTATTTCAATAAACAGTATTTCAATCCCAGCTGAGATTCCATCATAAGTAAAATTTCAACCTAAACAATGTTTAGATTTCCAGTATTATCTGGGCTTTTACAAAATAAAATAAAATAAAGTTTGTTACTCACTGTGTGCTGGTTTTGGCTGGGATAGAGTTGATTTTTTCATAGTAACCAATATGGGCTATATTCTCCTGTGACACAGCTGCACTATAAAAGAGCTTTAAATTATCAGTCACTTATTTGGCACAAGGAAGACTTCAGCTGATTAAAAGATTATGTGATCTATTCTCCTATGCCACTTCTTAGCTCTCCAGGCTCAGAGTACACTGCAGAAAAAGGGCAAAGAACAGTTTGAGTCCACTCAACTCTTGCAAACTTCACAAAGCTCATGAGCTCTTCTGCCTCAATACTAAAGAAGCACTTTGCAGAACCAAAGAAGCCCTCCTGAAGCAGAATATCACACAAAACAACAATCCTAAGCCACAAGGCCATCAAGGCCAGCCTGCACTCCAAGACATATGGAAAAACCTGTCAGCATTACACTGATGTAACTACAGTGGACATGATACTAGCAGGATCTCGATTTACCTCACAGGAGAATACAAATATGCACTGTGATTAATCTGAGACTTTCAGGAAACTACAAAAAAGGCTTAGAGACTCTTTTTTACAGTTCATCTACCCAACTGAAAAAACCACTGAGCATCCCAGATGCCTCAGTAAGGACACCTCACCCAGTTGAGGAAGCACATCTAAGGAACATACAAGGGTTAAAAACTACCAGAAACAGAGAATTTACCCTACCTTGGTTCATTCATTCTGGTATGGTCATGCTGGTGTTTTTACATGATTTTTCCAGCACATGTGACAAGATCGCCAGGCTTTCCGTATGCTGGAAATTACACACAAAGCACAGCATGAGCATCACAATCTTTCTTGCATTTGTGATAGAGAAGATAAAGAGGGAGCCATTCTTCTAAAGTCAGGTTTATTTCTTTCAGTTGTCAATTCACTTTAGGCTAATTGAGATTAATCTGATCTGTTGATGTGGCCAAGCTGAGGATTCAGAAATAATATGGCCATAATAAAGTCACCCAGTAGCAAATTGCTTCAATCCTGTCAACTATGGTTTTTAAAAGTTTATATCAAAGATATAATTAATGTAACACATTACAAATAATTTCTCATACACAATCCAGTCACAAACACCATTAAATAATAAAGAATCTAACCACATTGTGCCCCACACTGCTCTTTGAAAGCTCCTTTTACAAGGACTCAGAGTAATCAGTACAGGATGAAACAAATTTATCTGAATGTGCCACAACCTGTTTATGCCGTAAGAGCTTTTTGGGAGGAAAGAAAGAGCTCTAAGCTCTTCTGAGAGCTTTTTCCACTCAAAACACCCCCATGGCTATCACAAACTGTTGAAGATGCTGCAAAAAGTTGGCAGTACAGGAGCTGTGAGAGGCCAGGCGGAAGGAGGTTGTGTCCTTCCCAGGGCCTAACCCAAAACTCACTGAGCTCCAGGAGTGTCCTCCTGAGAAATGTTGAGAAATACATAAGGAGGAGGACCCCCTTCACCAGGGGCCTTCAGGTACAGCCTATTAACCCCACAGGGGCCCTGCTGGGTGTGGGCACCAGTAGCAGGAAAAGCCTTGCTGCTGGTAAAGCCCCGAAGGATAATGTCCACCCCAATGAGAGGTGTTGTCTGACTCCCAGAGAAAGGGGCTGCCAAGCGCGATTTCTGTCAGTGCACCCCCCTGTGCAGAGAGGGGCTGTCAGCACCCTGTGCCACACACTCAGGGCACCTACTGCTCCAAGGATGGGGATTCACCAGCATCCCCACTTCTCCAGGGGAAAGGCAGCAAGGTATGTACCTGCAGCGTGGTATCCCTGCCTCTTTGGGAAACCCCTTCTGAGAGGACTTGGCAACTCTGCTGCATTTCTGCTACTGGGACAACCAAGATTGTGCCTGAAAGGGCTGGGACTTTGTTTTCACCTTTCTTCTAATAGTTCCTTCTTTTTTTTTTCCCAGGCAGGAATTTGGATCAGAATGAGCCCATCCTCTACTGCAAACAGGCACTGCAAATGAAATCACAAGTTTTCCACCTCAAAATAGCTTAGTGGAGCACAGGTTAATCCGCCTCAGTGAGGTAACCTGTTGACTCCTGCCCAAGATTACATGTAAAGGGTTGAAGAGTGCTGCTGGCAAACTGGTCCCCAACACCGCTGAGGCCCCAGGAGGGGTGCCCTGGCCCCGCTGCAGCCCCGAGGTCAGCCTCTCTCAGCCCCAGCAGACAGGGCATGGCAATGCCCTTGTTCCATCCTATATCCCCTGTGGCAAAGCACACTCCACGCAGTATTTATACAGGTGGTATACACATAGTATTTATACACAGGTGAACAAAGCAAACTACTCCACCGTTCTCCATAAAGTCAAGTTCTAACGTCACTAGGATTTGGTACAGGTTTATCTTCTTAAAAGGTTACAAGAGAAGAAAGAGAGAAATGTATCCAACTGGTTTTCACAAGTACGTCATTTTTCCAACCCCTTTGTTTTCATGAGCAAGTTTTGCTGGTGGACCCTGGTTGCCTGGTTGCATTGGTACTGCATTTTACAGTCACTTGTGTCTTAGCAGATGCTCTCCTGGTCTCTGCTGGGAGCACATCCCTGCTCTGTTCACAGGATCTTCAGGCAAACCTGAGGATTCTGTTAGTTTAGGTGATGGGCTGAGTCAGGACAATATAGGAAAGGCTCAAAGCTGTACGTATTCCTCTCCACAGAGTGTGCCAAACTGTGTTCTGACACTGCTGAGAATCCGATGTGTCATATCAATGAACTCAGGTATCCTGACTGCAAAAGTAATGACTGTCAAGATCAAACATGTCGCTTACAAGGAAATAACAGAACATACACAAGGACAGCCTGTTTTCCACCTTACTGAAAGAACAATTCTATCCCTGCTTGTATTCCTTGAGGCTATGTCTGTCTTGTTATTTATTCTTTGTTTCATTCTTAATATCCATTGTATCATGTATCTTAATGCATATTTGTACTTATGATTATATTGTCTTTCTTCTGTTACATGATGTAGGCTACTGACTTCAATTCTGATTATTGACATACAACTTTTTAAAGTTTTGAAATACGTATTTTAAACATATTTTTTTTTTTTTAATCAGAGTGCATGTTTATATTTTAAATTAAATTCATAAGCTTTCACTTTTCTGAAGAAATTTCATTACTAGTCTCCAGGAAATACAAAGAGGTACTTTCAGAATCACATAGGAATTTTCACAGATGTGCATTTGATTTATTCCCCAGTCAGCAGTTGCATAGAAGATCTTTGGTCTATCTTGTCAACCTTAAGCTTCTATACTATGCAACAGCAAACAGAGAGTTTTGCTTGAGGCAAGAGGTTATTTTGTTCCTTTCTCCCAAAAGGTTGTGTGTCATCTAGGATGTGACTCAGATACTTCAGCTGTGTTAGGCAATCTGCACTGATATGTATATAAACTCTCACACTGAGAGTACTTTCTGCAGTTAGTGCCCAAGGATCCCAAAAGGGAAAGGATCTACAGAGAAAGTGCAGATTTGTTGTCTATTGTTGTTTTTATTTCAAACAGGTTTTTTCCTCTTACTATCAGTGGAGCTACTTGTACCCTTACTGCTCTAAAGTCTATCCAGCCCTCCCTCTTCAAATCAAAGCAGATGTAATAAAAGGCTTATAGGAAGAGGCAATGTTTTATTGGCTCAGCTGGCATAATCAGAAAAATTACGCGAGGTTTTTGGCACAGCAGACCTCCAGTCAGCTTAAAGAGAGTTATTTCCTAGGTACGTCTACCTCAGGAAGTGGTGTAATCCAGCCAAATCTTGCTCTCCTAGCCCATTCAGCTGAAGCCAGAAGACTGGATTTGCACAGCCAGGACAAAATCTGGCCCACAGTCAGCTCCAGGAAAACATTAGCATAATTGACACTTGAAGAAAAATCCTGCATTATTTTAGAAATATGTTTGAAGTCTGGCTTTCTCCCTGGGCTTCTGTTCCACTATAAACACTCTAAAAAATCAGTATTACTACTGTGACATATATATATGTTGCTAAATGTACAAGGGACGTGTAAGACTCACTTCCACTGTCCTGGTGCAACAGTGGTTTTTTACTTCCTGTAGTGTTACGTGTACATTGCACTACACTGCATATAACGTACATATGCCAACAACCACATAAAACTCTAAACAAGCAGTCAGCATTTCACCTGTAAACAGCAAGGGGCCTGGGTCTTGAGGGATTGTTCCCAGCAGAAAAGATTAGTTCCTCTGCTATTAACATTAGTGTGTTTGGGGCTGTGATGGTTGCTTGTTTTACTGAGTCGGGTTTCATGGCAGGAATTTTCAGGGTCCTCCACTTTTATCCACGCATGTAACGTCATTAGCTGCTGGTAGTGGACAAAGTCCTACTAACTGGAAAAACTGCTTTGCCCTTGAGTTCTGCAAAGGTTGAGAGTAGTTCTCATTTTATATCTGATAATAAATCTCCTATTCATTTTGACAAAGGCTTGGATATTTAACAGCGTCACACAAACTGAATCTATACAGAGCAAACAGTCAGAGTGAATGAGACTCATTGTGGATGAGTTGTATTACCTTCAACCTGGTGCCTAAAAACGTCCTTGAAGCATAGTCTTGACTCTACCCCAACACAATGCACATGCTGACAGATCAGAGCCTTGTAAAATAATTGTTAGTAGATAAAGTAAATCCTCATCAAAAACGTTCTCTCTGATGAAAAGATCAATATAAGTAATCAAGACTGTCTGTCTGGAAGCCATGTGAAGGCTATAGAAACCGAACAAGGATTGGGAGTTTTAGTTGAAGTATTTCTGCAAAAATAATGCAGCAGCATGAGTAACATTTCTTTAGAGGAAGGAAGGAGCAACAAGGAAACGGCAGTCCTAGTCTGTCTACACTCTCTCCCTCTTTGTTTTTCTTTTTTGCTTCCTTTCTTGTCTGTTGTACTTTTTTATAGTTTTCTGATTGCATTTCATTAAGAACATTTCCATTTTGTGGCTGTGGGGTACAAGTTCTTAGCTGTCAACTCAGCAACATTCTTGAGAATTTATGAAGTTCTAAACTCATGAATAGCTGTGTTGGAACAACTGGGATTACCGATGTCTGTAAAGTCAGATTCTATTTAAAACCCAATTCCATTCCACATACTTGTTCAGAAAGGTAATTTAAGAACATAGGCTTTTCAGAATAAACTAACTGCATGCTTTGGCATTAGCTTTACCCTAACAGCTAAGAACACCACTCACATGGACCAGGATTTTCCTGTGCTAGGCACCATAATATCCTATGCTCTGAATCAATTCTTTGAAATATGCACATGCATGCTTTGCCAAACTAGATTAGAGTTTAATTTTGTTTACATCTCTCTGCATTGTCCTATTTTTATTTATTCAGATATTTATTAAGCCATGGTGGTGCTTGTAGAATAAGAGCATAGAATTACTCTCTGCTGTACTGTACAAACAAGAAACGTGAGAATTCTTAAAGATAGAAGGTAACATAAAGACATGGAAGAGAGGAGAGAAGGAACAGTAATAAGCATCTAATGTTACCTATGCTGTTTATGAAGCTTAAAGTAAACAGACAACTGCTTGAAACCAGGATTTTGCTAGTTATTTCTATAGTGTGGTCCCCGCTCTACTAGTTTTCAGACAGTAGTCACAGTTTTCATGGAGTGAACAGTAGTCATCAAACAGAGGGAGGGATCAAAGCTGACTAGTGACAGAAACTTTTCTTAAACTCCAGCAAGCAATGTCATCTAAAGGAGACTCTGAGATACAAGGATGTCCGTGCACCACCTCCAAGACAAATAAAATTCAGAAGCATAACGTCCTTTTCATGGCTTGCCCAGAACAGCACAGAAAGGAATTCTTTATACCAAGTTGTTTAACTCTTTTAGTCACAAAGGCCAGCCAGTATCTTTAATTGTGTTTGATTTAGTTTGTCTTCAGGATCTGGAGGTCCAGATAGTGATGTATCTCATTCATTTTTTCATTTGCTACCTCACACATAATCTCAGCTTCCTCACTCATCCACATGTACCCACTTCCCTCTGACACCTTTCTGCATTCTGCCTCCTCACTCATTCATTCCAGCTGTTCTCCCTGTATGATCCCCAAGGCCCACTTTCTTCTTCTCCCCTCTCTCCCAGGCAGTGCTGCACTTCCCACCTCCCCTTTGCTTCTCTAAGAGGAAGCTGACACACTCACAATCCAGTAACAGCAACAGCAAAGGCCAAAACAAAAAGGGGCAGTGAAAACTCGTGCTGGCAACAGCTGAGCTGCAACAGAAAGTCATGAAGAGCATGAAATTGGTCAGTCTTAAAGATCTTTTAAAGGAAGTTAAAGGTCTTCTAAGTTGTATTTTGTTTGCTTCTTCTCTACTGACTGCAACCATGGTCCATATGCCCCTTATAACAACAAACAAAACAATAACAACAACAAAACCAACAACAAGAAATCCATAGAGACAGTAGTCTCAAAGGAATCACATCAAGCTCCCCTGAGCCACATGTTTGTGGAGCATTCAAGGGTGTTCATCAGAATGATCACTTTGTGCCTGCTCAGCTCTTTCCTTGACATTCTGTGTTGGCCACTGCCACAGATGGGGTCTTGGTTTGGATAGACATTTTCTCTCCTGTACTTGTGGTCATGCTTGTACTAAATGATCAGGGTGGAAGAAGTTCTCATCTGGTTAAAACCAACATCAACTTACTTACTGTTTTTGTCTTACATTAGTGTTGGGGTAAAAAAACCCTTTGAACTTAGGAGCAAAACAAATGTTTATTAGAAGGGTTTGATTCTGTTTCCCAGTGTCTAGTTTACTTTCCTGCTGTATTACAGAAAGGTTAAGAGTTTGATTTGGCATCCATTAAATGCTTTACTGCACAATAGAAATACCAGGATCTCTCTGAGCTAAATGTAACACCCTAGGATGGCATCAGCGGTCGTATGAACAACTCAGTTTCTGGTCAGTTCTAATGGAAAAGTGTTTGGTTTTTCAAGTGTAGTTGACAAGGCATGATTTTCAAACATAAGCAAGTCCCCACCAAATTCCAACATATATGCAATATGTTGATTTGTTAAATTATATATCAAGCAATTTATACTCTTGCTACATTCTCATTGAAGTGTTTCCACCTCCTCCTTCATAAAACACTTGGTGCAAATGGATCAAAAGTAAAGTGTCAACTTAAGACACGAAAAGCTATTAAAATTTTGACAAAGTCTTAGCAGTTGGAAAGAGGGTCTTTGCACAGAAAAACATTGTGTAATCACATCTGGCAGTGCTGTGAAGAAAAGATATAAGAAACACTCAGGAGCAAATCAAAATGGAGTCAGTTATGTTCGAGCCAATGTATAACTGCTGGTTCAAGATTTTAACTCATAGCAGTAGATATGCAGTCATTCAGCTGCTGTGATTATACATTGCATTATGCATTGCCTTGGGATAGGAAGCACTTTGCCCACTTAGTAAGGCAGAATGGGAAAGGATACAATCATTATCAAAGTATACATTATTAAAGGATTAATAAAATTTATATGAGCTTCCATAGGAGTCTCATCATTGATTTCATTGGGAGGTGAATAATGTTCTACATATATTAAATTCTTACCCAGCTGTGAAAAATAGAGGATAGAAGAGAGCTAGGAGGTAATCACTAAAATATAACTGCAAATTCTTATGTTTTAGCAAATTAGCATAATTTAAGAAAAATACAAATTTGCATAGGATTTGTAATGACTTGCATCATCTGGATTTCTGGACCACAGGAAAAAAAAACAAAGACAGTTCTTCTCCCAGGGCAGTCTACATTAAAACAATTCAGATAATCTTCCTGCCTGTAAGCCCACAGGAATAACTTTCCCACATTAACTTTCAAGGGCCTTTGAATAAAAAATGATCTGAGGAAAATTATTTTTAAAATAAGTTTTTGTGTAGAACTGACTAAATCACATGCATAAATATACTTACGTTCCTTTCACTTTCTGAACAAATATTAGCTAGAATAGTGACTAATTAGCGGGTACGCCCAGAAGAACAACCATGAGAGTTTCTTGACATTCTATTCAATTCTCCTTGGTTTCAAAATATAGCATGCCAAAGGTTTTGCTCCATTCAGAACTTTCATATGGGTTTGATCCACAAATACCCTAGTAAATAATTCTAGAGCTAGATATCTTTTTGGGTAGAGCTAATGTCTCTTATGTACAGAATGAGCTCATTCAGTTCTTTCATGACTGGCCAAACTGGAAATTCTTTCCCAAAGCCTTACTTGTCTTTGATCTTGATATGTACAGGATTTTGTGAGGAAATAAGTAGCACTAAATGGAAAAACCCACTGGATTGTCCAGGTGTGTATACAGCAAGGTCTGTGGTTGAGACCACCTTACCCTTCGCAATTAAGGTGGGTTTATTTTAATCCAAATATATCTTTTATTACATGAAAGAGTCTCAAGAGGCGAAACACAAGAGGTGAAACACTTCTCTTCCATGAGTGAAACAAGAGAGCTTTACTTACTTTGCTCAGATTAGGACAACATGAAATGTACTTTATATTTGCTCCTAGTGGCAAGGTATAACAAAGTCATTGCAGGCAGAAGACCCCATTCCTACCCTCAGCACACCAAAATATGGAGAAAAGCGTTTGCATTTAAAATTATCAATTTTCGCGAATTAGTTTTTTTTTACTCTAGGAGCAACTAGCATTGATTTCCTGTCAGAATAGGATGTAAATGTAGAATTTGTTCGTTTCTTCTTGAGACATTTATAATAAAATTATTTAGCCAGGGACAGAGATGGAAATCAGACACAGAGAAATTTTGCACATTGGCATTCTACATCAAGAAGCTGATAGCAAATCCAAGGACTCCTGGCTCTCAGCAGACTGCCATATCCACCTCTGTAAGAGACAAAAGTCCTACCGGATCCCTGCTTGTGATAACGCCGTTACTTCGATTCTGAATTAAGGAAAATATATTTTGATAGTTCTTCTGTTGACATTTCTTGCATTATACATCAAGATTCTCACTGTAAATTGTGTCCATGTCCAGACTCAGACTTAAACAGAAATGCCCAGTTTTCATTTCCAAAGTATTTCAAATGAGTTGCAAGTAGTTTGAAACAGTTCAACTGCTTTACCTACCCCATCAAAAGATGAGTTTGTAGAGCACAACAAGTTGCCTAACTCACTTCATCTTAGTGCAAGGCACTGGGTATATGAATTGAAATATTATGCTCTACATAGACAATGAGCTACACTATCTCATTGTAGCTATGGGTAGTATGTAGTATCGGTATGGGATACTCTAAGAAAACTATAATGAAAGTATTCCTATCTTCCTTTTTTCATTATGATAGGAAATTTCAAGCACTTCTACACACAACACAATTTAATAAGCTACCTTGATATTACTCATGATTTAGATGCTCAAAAGAATAATTAACAGGTTTAAGTAGTTATTTCAGCTACAATAAACTGACTGCCTGAGATCCATCAACATTCTGCTTTGACTGGCCCCTAAATACCATATGCAGAACAGCAATTAATTTAAACCAAATGCGAGTTGCTTTGCATGTTCTTTCTGTTTGCAAAGAACAATACTTAAAATTGCAACTCACCTCAGCAGTAAAACAATAACAGCAATCATCACAGATCTATTGTTCTAAAACCTCTTGTTGCAACTAAAATTAAACAAGCAGTCCAGTCAAAGAAACACCAGGATTCTTACTTTGAATTGTGTCTTACCCATGTTCATACTCAGACATAGGCAGAAATAACCAGGTTTTGTTTACTAAGTACTTTAAATGAGTTGTAAGTGGTTTAAAAATCAGTCCAACTACTTTATTTACCCCAGCAGTGGCAGGCAGCAGTTTGCTGTTCTGTAACTGGTCTTAAAATAAAGGGTGATGCCATTATCTGTGAAAAGCAGAAGCGTGCTTACCCCTATTCCTGCTTTGCCTCTCTTGCTCTGTTTGCTGGCTGCAGAACACCCTCAGAGAGCAGGTGGTGTACTCAGCACCAGGCTGGGCTCTCTTCTCAATGTCTGGTAGTTACCAGTGTTTTGACAGATAAAATAAGGAGAGCATTGTAACAGAGCAGTACAGTCACAGCCACAAGGCTTACAGTCCCTCTCCTTCATGGAAATGGCAGCTCTTGTGTTGTCTTATGTCCATGACAATGCCTAGGGATTTGGAAAATCCTACTTTTAGGAAGCATTTGATGAAAGATGATTATATATAAGAAAAGGAATTAAACTAGAGCACTGGTTCCCTGTTCTTGAACAGGCAGAAGCACATTTAATAATCCCATGGTGATTTTTAACAACTAAAGTGGATATCTGAAATTTAAATGAGTTAGGAAAACAAAGATGGAAACAGAATTAGTAGTAAAAGGCTGGTACTGCAGCATTTAGATGTGTTACAAGATGAGGACTTGTATGAAGACCTAAAAGCTCCCTCCAAAAAATTTCAAGCCACAAATATGTCATCTGTAAAATGTAGTTTTCAGTTCATGTACCCGAGAATTTGAAGGAACAATAGATCATAAACCACATAAGATTTTTTCCAAAACTATAGAAAATAATTAAACTCATGATGGATAATCTTGCACAAAAGGGAGATGAAATTTTGGAGTCAGGACATCCACTGCCAAGGAGATACAGAATGATAAGCTTGGCTCCTTAGACAGAAGTTCAGCTGAGCCTCTAAACTCAGTCAGCACTGCAGATAAGACTTAAACTTAGAGCCTGAACCTCCCATGCAATCTTCAGACTTAACTAAAAGTTATCTGCCAATATGGGCATAATCTTAGTCTGTCAAGCTTTGAGGATACGTGCAGCACTAATGAGCATGCTCAAATCTGAACAGTTTTACAAAGAACGTGTGCAGAAATGACTCATCAAGTGTCACTGAAAAAGCCTCACAAGGAGAAATATACCAAAATGTGTTCAACAGCAGATTCTGAAGCAGGCAAAGAAATGCAAATAAAAACTCAAGACTGGTTTGGGAAAATAAAAAGTCATTAAAATGAGGGGCTACATGAAATTACTGGGACAGAAGAAATAATTATGCCAAGCTGGTGGAGAAGAAAAATATTAGAAAAAAAATTGTATTTAGTCTCCCACCAAGGATTCCAAAGGTCAGATTTGGCTCACATATGTTATTAGTATACAACAGAATAAGCAATTTATGAAATAAAGAAAAAATGCACAGGCAAGGCAAACCCACAATAGTGCCAAACAGATAACAAAATGCCAAACAGATAACAAAGCACTGGTGGTGATGTTAGTCCAGAAAGGTGTACTCAGCACTATGCAGAAGAAGAAAACAAATCTGAAATCCAGCCAGACAAACCAAATGAGAGCTAAAAACATCATCCTAACACTGTGAGAACCAAGCAAATATTGAGGGTGAAAAACCTACCAGCTTTCATGTAGCATATACAGTGGAAAAGTGATGCTTTCAGCTGAATTAAGCACCCTATTGTGCTGAGTTGGCCGTGGCTGTATGCCATGTGCCCATCTCTCCCCCAGTGTGGGCTCCTCTCTACATGCTTCCACAGGTCCTGCCAGGAGACTCCTCCAGCACAGGTTTCCCACAGGGTAACAGCCTTTTTTGGGCATCCACCTGCTTTGGTGTGGGGTCCTCCATGGACCTCCATGGGCTGCAGGGGCACAGATGCCTCACCCTGGGCTGCACCACGACCTACAGGGGAATCTCTGCTCCAGCAACTGGAGCACCTTCTCCCCCCTCCTTCTGCACTGACCTGGGTGTCTGCAGAGCTGTTTCACATATTCTCACTCCTCTGGCTGCAAATGCTTCTGTGGATTAATTTATTCCCACTTCTTAAATACATTGTCCCCAAGTTGTCACCACCATCACTGATGGGCTCAGTTTTGGCCAGCAGCAGGTCCTTCTTGGAGTTGGCTGGCGTTGGCTCTAGGGAACGTGAGGGAAGTGACCCCTATAGTCCTCCTGCTATGAAAACCTTGCCACACAAACTCAATACGACAATGAACCTAAGGACATTCAACACGGTAAAAATGATTCACCACATCTCTGGGCAGAGAATGGATCAAGAGTAGCCCTGAGTAAAAGGACTTGGGGTGTTGGCAGATGACATTCCAGATGTCAAGCTGTTAAGATCCAGTTGTTATTATTAAGGTTCTTAGAAATACCTCTGCCCAAATTAAGGTGCAAACAAGACCATATGCCAGTCAATAGTAAGGGTTTTATTTGACGGTAAATAAAAGAGAGAGAAAGAAAGAAAGATGTAGAACATCAGATGGTGGGAACAGGAAGAGGGTGACAGGGACAGATAAGGAAAATATCACCACTCGGTGGATCCCAACGATGTTCCATTGATCCTCTCCAGCTGGTCTTGTTGGTGGTGAATGTCCCCCCGAAAGCATAGAATCCGATGGGTTTATATATGCTCAGGCTGGGTAGCAATGTCCAGGCAGGTCCTCCTGGGGGAGGGGGTCAGTCTCTTACAGCAGACTCTGGGTCTGTTGCATCACGCGCAGCCCTGTGCTGCAGGGCCTCTCACGTGAAAGTTCCATGGATGTGGCCTCTGGGGTTGGGGGTTCCACAGCTGGGCCGGTTTGTGTAAAAGGGAGGATGGGCGTTTATTGCCTCTGACCAGAGGTTATGCCAGCACCCAAAACCTCCTCCTCCCCCCTTGCTTGGGGAGGGGAGTCTTTATAAACCTGGCTTCTGTGAGCTGTGGTCTCTCCCCCATCCCAAACTCAGCCAGGGATGATTGAACAATGGGTTTCCCTTATCTAATCAGCAGTCTGACTCTCAGTTCAAAGTCCCAGTCTTCAGGGAGGCTTCTATGGGTGTAGCTTCTTTATAATGAGCAAAACGTTATATCAGTGTTTGAGGCATGGACTATTTTCAGTCTCTGACATAAGCCAATGGCATCCTGGGCTGCATCAAAAGCAGTGTGGCCAGCAGGTCGAAGGAGGGGATTCATCTGGAGCACTGTATCCAGCTCTGGGACGTCCAGCATAAGAAGAACATAGACCTGTTGGAATGGGTCAAAGGAAGGGCTACAAAGATGATCAGAGAGCTGGAGCACCTCTGCTGTGAGGAAAGACTGAGAGAGCTGGGGTTGTTCAGCGTGGAGAAGAGAAGGCTCTGGAGAGACCTTAGAGAAGCCTTTCAGTCCCTAAAATGGGCCTACAAGAAAGCTGGGGAGGGACTTTTACTAGGGCAGAAAGAGATAGGACAAGGGGGAATGGCTTCAAACTGAAAGAGGGCAGGTTTAGACTAGATATAAGGAAGACATTCTTTGCTGTGAGGGTGGTGAAACACTGGAACAGGTTGCTGAGAGAATCTGTGGATGTGTCATCCCTGTAAGTTCAAAACCAGGTTGTATGGGAATTTGAGCAAGCTGGCCTAGTGGAAGGTGCCTCACAGCAGGGGGGTTGGAACTAGACAATCTTTAACACAATCGCACACTTAAGGTGTCACTCTGTAATTAAGGAATGTTGACTAATACTGCTGACAAATGAGGCAAGTTACTTCATTACTTCTAAACTTCACGGCTCTTAGCTCTCACTTTTTTTTTTCCATTTAGACAATCTAATCTCCATAGAAAGTTTTCTTCCACATTCCAGTACCTTGCATAACCATTTCTAAAATTACTGTAATAAAGTAAAAAGTGATAACAATAGATAACACAGAGCTCATCTGCCATTCACTGTTAGAGTTTAACTTTCTCTCCACATGATTTTCAGCCTTGTTTTCCCTAGAGAAACCTCTATGAGATTTCTCAAGTGGTGTGACATGTTATACTAAAAGAAAACCAGACTGTATCATCTATTCTGAGAACCAGGGAAAGGAGCCCATAGCCAGAGAACATCCACCATTTTCTTCCACAGTGGCAGTGCATATATTTATTGTGGGGAAGTTAACAGGCCATTGAAAGAAAGAGTGGAGAGTGAATCCCTGGGTAGGGCTGGAAAGCAAAACCCTGGGGAGTAAGCTGTAGACTGATGGAAGGAAAGAATGATTGAGGCTATCAGAGACAGGCAAGAAAAGCTTGAGCAGGACAAGCTGAGGAGAGCAACTAAACCTTTACAGAGCTTGAGGAAAGGGTGTGCCGGATCCTCTGCTTAAGTTAATACCAACTTCGTTGACGTTAATTGCAGGCTGTCATTATGTTACGTTGCTTTCCACACCACAATAGCCTCTTCTCTGACCAATCCAATTCTTTCATTTTGCCAGTTGACACGGCAAGCAATGACTTCACAGATCTGAGGCACAATGCCTGGGCACAAACCCAACCTGGGCACAAAACCCGGGTCCCAGCTATCTCTGGTTCATCACACTTGTGAGGAGGTACAAGTTCTTAACTCTACTGTTGTAATTTGAACACAGAAGGCCAATGAACTTGGCTTTCCTTAAGAGACTTACTACTACCACTACCTAAATTCTGAATGCTTACCTTTGCCACCCTCATATTATATGATCTACGTACAGGTTGTAATTACGATATTTATAGTATATATGATATTGACATTTTATCTAGTGTTTGAAATTTTAGATTAAACCAGTATAATCAATGTCTCAAGTTTTGCCCCTACTTCTATGAAAGAAACCAAGAAAAAAAGGTAAAATTGGAAGTATTATATCCATCCTCAGAATTGTTTGATTTACTGTTACAAGAGGTACTTTCAGTGATCAATCCACTGGTACAGATTTTTGATACAAGGTCAAAATGAGAGAAGAATATTTGTCAGCCATATCCTTGGCTGTTGCAGTTAACTTCCAATGACTTTCCAATAACTGGTGTCTGTCAACTCTACAGATCTATCCTGAAGGTGTTCTTCAAAAGATATTGCCCAGGTATTTTTCTCAAAACCTTTCATGTTCTGGAGCTGATGCTGAGATGACAAGATTCTGGTTTTCACACACATTAAAACTGAGAAAAACAGACAAAAATGCAGGAAAGAAATAAATAATGCCTTCGACATTTCCCTAAAAATTCCCTCTTGGAAATGAAAGTGCTTCATTTTAGTGCTAGCCAGTACCAAAAACTGTGGCCTCTTAGCATATTCCTGATATACATTAACAGTAAAAACAGCTACTAAGTTTCTGTTATTAAAACACTACAAAACTTGCTTCTGGGGTTTCTTTCCCCTCACAGCTGTAGGTGAGAGCTTGCTCCTCCCTACCTATGTAAGAAGCTCTTTCCACTGTATTGTCTGGGAAACTGAAAAGTCCTTGAACTACTTTTTTTTATCTACATGAACCACTTGAAGCAACCATTCTTGTGACCAAAGAATATGTTTGCTTAAACCCTTGTATTTTTGTGATACTTTCATCTACAGACCTGATTCCCCCGGCAATCAGTAAAAGACCAAAAAATCCTGATAGCCTTCAAAATTTCATAAGCCACCTAGCCGAGTAACCTGAATTTCTTCTGCACCTGTTATGTGATTAATAATTTCATCCACTCCTTGGGGTGGAGAGGGAGGAAGACAGAGGCTGTAAGGTTGGATAAGCTGAATACTGGAACATGTCTGACCGTCCCTAGAGATCAAAAATCTCAGTCTGAGCAGTAGCAATTGTAGCAAGTCCAGAACATGAAAAGGTTTGATAAAAGTATGTGGGCAATATCTTTTCAAGAACACCTTTGAGTACAACTGAGATAGCCTTGTCTGTGCACTGCTAAGTGCTTAGAGGAATAACATATTCAAGTCTGACATGCATTGTTTTGGTCACAAAGAGTTATGAGAGTGAAAATTAAAAACTATCATAGAAGAAAAAGGAAGTGTTTGATATGAGCACTCTGCTCAGCAACAATCCCAGTAAAAGAGACAGGACAAAGGAAAAGCAGCCTTGACCCCAGTGACACACCTAGTCATGCTAGGTATAGACACCCTCCTCACCTTTACCAGATGAGTATGAAAAGCATTGATTGCCCCCTCAGGAAACTCATCCCTTTATCATTATTCCCTTGCTCTAACACACCCAGTGGAAAACAAGAAACTCCCTCCGAATGTTTCAAAGCAACACAAGAAGATCCTGACTTTCTGTTACACCCCTCATACAGAGGTGGGTGTAACTGAGAAGGGAGGCAAGCTCTGCTTCTTCTAACCATCACAAACAGCCTGTTGTTAAAGGTATATGCACGTTGGTTGCTGGAAGCCAAGTTTGTTAGGTGGCTCATCTAATTGTTTAAGTTAGACTAGAGTATATTTGTTTAATACAAACTGGTCACGTAAATAAGAAATCATTTGCCTTCTCTATGTACAGATGAATTTATATTCATTATGAGTACTGGCACAGAATAAAACAATGTTCTATGGGCAGGAAACGGAGTATTTTCTTTTCTCCTGGTTTGCTGAAGCATAAAGATACAGATCTAGAGTGTGTAAACAGCTTACTACTGATTAGGAAGATGTAACTTCATTAAACATCCTGGACATTTTGACAGAGAACATGTTTCATGCTATAGCAGGCCAAAATGTTGACTTAAGTACCCCAATATTGCTATCGCAAGGTTCCACCAATTTCAATCCAGAAATCAAATCCAGATAACACTCCTTTAAAGAAACGATTTTAAATTTATTTTATAATACTAAATGCGTGAGGATCTGATCTCTTTAGAGATAAACAAAAGTGGAAATAGGGGCTGAAGAGGAAAAAAAATAAAAGAAAATGACACCATTCAGTTCAGTAATACCTGAATAGAATATTGTATTATACTGTCCTATTCTTTTACGGAAATATTTTAAAATGTATAATTGCAGGGTAGGATTTTGGTAAGAACCCAAGGGAGTTAGGTTATGGTTGTGATCCCATTTTACAATTAGACCACCTTCCTGAATTTGTCTCCTTCCCCTGCTTCAGCAAAAATGATCAACACAAGCAGAGACTGCTGAATGGAATCTTACAGACATGTAGAAGGTAAAACTGTCCCATTTTACCCAAAGAAAGTCCTTTTTGCCTCTCCACATATCCTAGTTTTTGTGAATTTTTTGCTCCTTACTCCTGAGGCACCCCCCACCCCAATTATATCTCCCAGGTCCCTCTGGCTAAATCTCCCACTGAGCAGCAGCTTTCATTGCATTTTTATGACAGAGATTTTTTTAATCCATCAGCTACCTGGACTCTGGTAAACTGTGAGGAGGCTAAAGCTGAGGGTGAACTGAGGGAAAATTATGTATATAGCAAGTATATATGTATATAGCTGGACTGGGAATTGATTTTGCCAAACCTAGCAGTTTTAAAAGAATGGTTTCACTAACTTAGAATAGTTTTGTCCATCTTTTACTATATTAAAGTAAGGTCTATTGACTAGGAAATAGACAGAAATCTGCCTAGAGCAACTCTACCTATCTCCAATGTCAAGCTAAAAAAGATAAAGTGACAAGAAGTAGCAATACTGTCTCTGCTTATTGTAGTATGCATTTGTTCCTGCTTTTGAAATGATTACCCAGTAAAACTGCAAAAAGCCAATGTTCGGGAATAAAAAAGATCTGTTAAAACTTTACTGGCAAGTCTCATACACTTGATTCATTGCCTGTTTCTCTAATTTGTAGTTCTCATAACTCTGTGGATGTGAACGGAATTAAACAGGAATTATTCTGAAACAATGTCGTCATGATCATAGACTATAATCAATCTCTTTAGTCCTAGAAAGCTGGTATAGGACTGGCTGGCTGAAATTACTCCTGATATTTTCTATGAGAAGGCAAAACCAGAGAATTGAAAAGTAGATTTCAAGGTTTAAGGCCATCTCTGACAAATGCAGGGTAGGTGTAGGTGAAGCTGGCTGAGTCTTTCTCAGATGGGTGCCTAATGCCTGTCGGTGCCACACAGAGGGGTTTCCATGGCATGCACTCAGAGTGACCACGGGACCCTTCAAGGTTATTATTCTGTTCTTTTTACAAGAAGATTAGCTGTCCTAAAAAGCATGGAGAGACTTCTTAATGCTGGGTCCCCACATAAGAAATATTCCACACCTCCTCAGACTTCAGAAATCAGTGGGCTTATTCACCATGGAGCTGCCTGGCATCAATTATAGTACTGAAAAACTTAGAACAGTAACTTGCAAGCCATCTGCATAACTCTAAAGCAACACCAAATTAAATTTGTTCCAGCACCTGTTATTTGTGGAAGAGGAGTTGTGTTTTATTTGCAATCATGTTACGTTTCTTTACTAGATTGAACCTTAAAATGTATGTACGTAAATGTATTTACTCCTCCCAAAATGCAAATACCATTGGCCAGTTTCTGAGGAAGGAAGAGCATCCTCTGTTTACCTGTTCATTAGCTAAAATCCCCCAAACCTCACCTTTCTACACTCTCTGAATCAATCTGGGACTGAAGCCAAAATCACCTGCTATATAAGAGCGACAAAGCTACAGTCCTGATCAAGTTTAGACCCAACATCCTTGTGCCAAACTCCACTCAAGATGGGGTTTGGCAGGGGGATATGGCTACCAGAATGGGCTTTCCTGTTAGCAGTTTGCTGTGTCCATCAAACAGGTAAGAAGTTTTCTTTTTTACTGGGAAAAGAAAAAATACTCTGTTTAGACCTAGTAATGTATTTTAAACAACTATACTAATTGATTCATATAAGAGGTGGTTGACAAGATTTCTTTATATATTTTCATTGAATATTAAATGTCTGTCTATTAACTGGATGGATTTAATGTAATATTGCCTCAAAATTCTGTATATAATTACATATGGAAAGTAGCCTTGAAGATCAAATCCAAAAGAGCTCTTATTCAGGTCTTAAAATGTCAGTTTTTCAGTATTGCATAAGCCTTACAAAAGCATTTTATTCCTGTTGCATTTTGTATTAGAATTCATTATGAATGTTATGGTCCTTATGAAATCTAAACCACTACATTTTCCAGTTGCTACATCAGACCACTGGTCAATCTTTTTCGGTGTTTTGTCACCTACCAGTGGCTACTTCCAGATTCCTCAACATTGCTTGCAACTTCTTTTGCAAAAGAAACCAGGTGGGAATATTATATGGCAAGGATTTTCAGTAACTTATTGTGCAGCAACAAATTTATAGTACCTTATGCAAAATACTTATATAAATTACAGATATTGGACAGGGAGATTTATATGACACTACAATCCATTATTTTGGATGGGGTTTTTTTCACCTGTCAATATTATATCAATCAGGGCTGGTCTTGGCAGTTTTTATTAATATGAGTAACCCTGTTAAGCTGATGGAACCAATCAAATTGGAACTACTTGCAGGAGTACAAGCTTGATAAGTCAGTCCCATTCATGTACAGTAATTTCTGGCCTGTCAGCTAACATTTTAAAACCTGAAGATTGCCTAGGTAAATTCATTTTGCATATCGTTTTCAAAACATTGAGAAGTGCAAATATAATTTTAGGCTGCTTTATAGTTTGTGAAACAAACACTAAAACACTGGCCAGCTGATCTATATTGTACTTGAAAACACAACGGTCTTGTAGAGTATAAACGTTGGTCAGAAGTGTTTTCAGCCATTCAAGGAACAAGAAAGTTATTTCTCCTGTGCAGTGCTAATCTGATAAACTGCTTTGAAAAATGAGTGGTGATTAGACAGTGTTCAGCAAACACCCCTTTATCTGACTCACGCCCTGTGGAAAATATTTTCCGATATCCGGACTAAAGAATAGAATGGTCCTATCCCATGCCATCTCCACAAACATTGTGTGCCTGCCTTTATATTTCGTGTCAAATATTAACTTTTATAAACTGATGACAACAATAATTACCAGGTGGATATGGACTTTGCAGGATGCATCCAAATATTCTTAATAATTAGGTTAGTTTCCAAATTATCAAATACTAAATTATCTTACAACTGAGAGATACTTATTTTTATAATAGTAAACAACGTGGCATTGTGTAATTGCTAAACAAACCAATGCAGGTAGAATTTCCTTGGGAATTATGTATTTGCTGAGTAAACAGAAGCTCCTGCTGTTTCCTTGAGAAAAATTAACAGAACGAAATACAAGTATAGATCTATTTTGCTCTGTTACAAAGGTTCCCACACTAGAATAAACAAACCTGCTATGATTCTATGCCTGCTGAGGTTCCTATGGATGTGTAATGTGAAAGCAAACTTCAGCCTATTATGTACAGTTAAATAAAGAGGCATTTCTCTTACCTGATCAGTATCAATTTTTTTCACCAATTACATTTTAATCGATTATAATCAGTATAAATTATAATGGTGTGAATACCTTTATTTAATGTTACTATCTATGATACTCAAAGATGAGTAGGAAATGGAAAATGGTTAAACTCTGTCCCACGTTACTTCTTTGCACATCACTAGCAGTCAAGCACAAAGTTAAATGAGAAAAGAATTAGAACCTTAGAGCTGAAAGAAACTGCAGACACTGCAGCAACTTCTAGCTGTGGTGGGGCTGCCCAGAACCCTCTCCTCCAAAGTCAGTCTCTTGGGGTCTTCTTTTACATTTTAACTTTCTGGGGGAGCCTGTTTCATTTTCTCTGATATGTTAAAGGACTCTCCCCTTTGTTTTACAGACATGTATCTGATCCTAGCTGATTGCTTTGCTTTAAAAGTTCAGATACAGGATATTACTCTTAATGCTTTTCACATTTTTTTCACAGGAGGTCAGATTGGAATCCAAATAGGAAGTCAGTTCTCTGGGGGTCTTCTACAGAAACAAAATGGTACATTTGTTTATACTGTATATTGGTAGTTATTTGCTACATCTATACTGAATAATAAAAATGCCTTAAAAAACTCCTCCTTAGCACATTGCCAGTAGTGTCAGATAAAAAGAAATGTATATTAACAAGCGTCTCTAAGAATAGTAATATATTTACTAGACACCAGTTACTAAGTACACACATAATATGGTTATATTTGTATAATCATAGTTAACTAAGAAAACAGGTGTGTTTGTAGAGGCTGTATGTGTATGTATATGCATGAGCATGGATATATAAAACCAAAGTGATGTTTAGTTCCTTTTAAAAAAAGAAGTGAGACCACTTTGGCCTGCTGTGAAATCAGTGGCTGATGTTGGGAAATCAAGATGACAACCCATCCTCGCTGACTTTTACCATGTAATGATTTTTATCCGTCCTGTACAACCAATTTGTGGCCACTTTGAAGTGTTTTCAGCCCCTTAATAGAAAAATATAAAACAGAGAAAAGATGATAATTAAGGTTTTTATTCTCTCCTTAGAAAGAGGAGGTGTAATGAGAAGGTAACTATGCTTTTGTACCAGTAAGAGGCTAATTTAGTACAGCTTAGCCCTTTGTATTGTTCAGTGTCTCTGAAGAATTCCAATATCCTAATGCAACACAGTTTCATAAAAGGGTCAAAATTAAAATGTAAAAAATCCAGATCATCACAGCTGAAAGCAATTTCTTATGACTTAACTATCCTGAGTTCAAATTTTAGTATGTACTTTTAACCTGTGTAAAATAAAACAGGCTTAACATTGTTTCCTTGGATCTGGCATATAACTCTCTAGGCCTTCCTGGGTCTATCCTAGGTGCAAATTTTGGTGTCATTATACTAGTTTTTGATTACTTTCTTATTTTTTTCTAGCTTCTATCAGAATTTCAGCTAACTTGAACATCATCCCACCACTGCTGACAAATCTAGCAATAACACGTAAGTAAAGGAAATGAAATGTATTCAGTAAGTGTTCAATTTTAGGGGATATAGACAGAAGACTTTAATACAAATGGGGAAAGGTACTGGTAAAGGAAGTCCTGGATAATTCAGAGCAGAAACAGGATGATTAAGAAATAAACTGTTGTCTTAGCTGAAATGAAGGTGACTAATTAAGCTCTAGCTGAACTTAACTATAACCATTTATAGGGGTATATGAGTAACAGATAAAAGATGAGTGATGAATGAACACACAGCTGTATAATGGTTAGATAGAAAACAACAAATGGAGGTAGGCAGGCAAAATATGTTCAGTGAGAAAATGAAGCTTTGGACAAGTTGATTTTCCCTGTGTGAAGGCTGGGGATTTTAAGTCATTCTTTAACAGCCAGTTTTAATTCACAGCTTCCAATCCTGCTCACAACGGCCGTGTGTGTAGCACATGGGGCAACTTCCACTTCAAGACCTTTGATGGAGACATATTCACCTTCCCTGGGCTCTGTAATTATGTTTTTGCCTCCCACTGCAACGCTCCCTATGAGGACTTCAACATCCAGATGAGGCGTGAAGTGGTGGAAAACGTTCCAACAATCAACCGCATCACCATGAAACTCGAAGGTGTTGTTGCCGAACTAACAAAGGATGCTGTCATGATCGATGGCAATAGGTAAGTTCATTCACAACACTTCTTTGGTATCCACAGACTTTTTTCCAATCTTGCCAAGTACTTTGGTGTGTTTGGGGGGAAACAATTATGTGTTCTTCAATAAATCTGACAATTTTACCAACACAAATAATGAATAAAATGCTATTAATTCCCATCACAGAAAATCAATCCTTCCCTTAAGGATTGCCTCAAAAATAAAACTTGGATGAAATGTTCTGAGAAGTTGGACCCAAATCTGGATCCATATTTGATAATGTTGGACCATCTTATTTCTTAATTGCTTATCTTTCCCAAAAATACACTATTTTAAAATCTCTACAGATGCCTGATACCACAAGATTTTCCATTCTTCTTATCAAACACATGGATAAGCAGTTAACTGGCATTTTTTCTGCTTTTTCCCAGAGTTCAACTGCCATATAGTCAATCTGGTATTACAATAGAGAAGAGTAGCATTTATGTGAAAGTTGGCAGCAAAATCGGTGTTGTGTTATTGTGGAATGAAAAGGACAGCATCCTGGTAAGAACTGCTCCTGAACTTGTCTACATCTCCAGAGACCAGAGCTAATCTTTGATTAGGCCTGTCCCTACCTGTTTAGGAGGTTGCTGCTGCCTTCTTATCTCATACTGTTGAGCAATTCTTTCTTACTAAAGATAGGCTTGTATCCAGTAGTCCTAAAAAAAATTACATAGATTTATACCTAGTGGATAGCAGACATCTGCTAAAAACAGAATGAAAAATCACTTTCATTACATCATTAGCTATTGGTATTGTTATAGGGCCCAATTACCCCTTCAAACATATTTTTTTAGCAGAATTTCACTCTCCTAGGCCTTCATTTCTGCTGCGGATTTGGTTTTCTCCCTGAAGAATCAATAGAAAGTGGCTGAGAACATTATAGATACTACAGTGAAATCTGAAGTCTGTATCAATAGTATCAATGGCTTGGACTCTGCAATCAAATCTAAGCTGACTCTTTATTCTATCCTTCATGTTTGAATTAAATTACTAAATAAAATTCCACATATCTTACAAAAAATACTAAGAGACAGCAGGTGGAAGTGTTTTCTCTGGTCTTGAATATACTTTAGAATGTTTATACTAACTTCTATCAACTTACTATTCATCATTTTAGCTGGAATTGAATGAGAAATATGGCAATCAGACTTGTGGACTTTGTGGTGACTTCAATGGCTTTCCCATATACAATGAGTTTTTTTCAAACAGTAAGTGTTTTAAATAAAAAAAAATTGGTTTATGGGGTTTCCAACAGGCTCTGACATCATCAGCATTCCTCTTTCCCATCCTGTTAAATGGTTTACCCAGAAGATACGGTTCAGTCTCTTTTTAAAAATGTGTAGTGTAGAGATCAGATTATGTAATTTAATACTTTGAGTGTAAATATAGTACCGGAGCTAACAATTGAGTGCATATGTTTTGTATGCCATTGTTGTACACCATGCTGGCATAACTAATCAGGTAACTCCATAAAAATGAGCAGATTTTCACTAATAAGATAAATAAATATAGAAATATATTCAATAAAACAAAAGGCAATTATATTTTCTAGACAGTACATTCCTTGTTTCATTTTTGTCTCAAAATCAGTATATCCACATTTCCCTGCTGATTTGCATAACCTTTGTAAGATCTTATCTTTTAACTATTCCCAGCTTGAGCATTTTCCTAAACCTTGTTTTACAGCAGTCTCCACTGTCCAAATCTCTGTTCAGATTTTTTTTTTCCTCTGCACTGTACGGGCTCAATATAATCTGGAAAAAAGTTGTTATTTTTCTGGCAAAAATCTAGATGTAATAGGCTGAGAATTGTTTTCCAATGTTTACTTTTTCCAGGGTGCTGTACAAAGTAAATTGAGGCAGTGATGCAGTGCTTCCTTTGGGTGTGATCACATTTAAGGGGTGATGATCACATTTAAAGGCTTAAGGGAGCTAACTGCCTTGACCAGTTGACTCAAATTCTTGAGAGAAAAAAAAGATAACAGGCAGTTGCTTTGAACAAAAACCTCCGACCTTCATTATTATCTTTTCTACAGATATTAAGATGACAGCCTTGCAGTTTGGGAATATGCAGAAAATGGATGGGCCAACAGAACACTGTGAAGACACCACTTCTATCCCGACATATAACTGCCCTGATAATCTCGTAAGGATCTTTTGACTATCCTTTCATTTTTCTTTTAAATTTATCTGTTCCCTTATACAATTTCATACAAGTCAATAGGAAAAGCTCTCAGGCAACAACAACTTAAAGAGGGGTATAAGATTCTGTTACATAATAATTACACAAAATAACAATATCAAACCCACCCACCTCCTCCAAACTTCTTTCTCTTTACCGGGAGTTATTTTTTTCTCTCCAAAGGATGACATATGCGAGAAAACATTGACTGGCTCTGCATTTGCAGAGTGTAATGACCTAGTCGATGTTAAAGATTACATTAAGGCTTGCCAAGATGACTTGTGCCGCTCTGCAGAATCCAAAAACAGCTCATGCATCTGTGACACCCTTGCTGAGTACTCCCGGCAGTGTGCTCACGCTGGTGGGCAGCCCCTGGACTGGAGAACCTCAAAACTGTGCCGTGAGTATCACTGGAGATAGCCTTACTTTATGCTCAATAACTAACAAATAACAAGCCCTCAAATAATGCTGAGGATGCAGGAGGAGCTACAAGCTGTTCAAGACTGAATTCTTTAGAAAATTCTGATGTATAAGTTCCAGCATGAAGACTTCAGCAAAAGAGCTAAAGATTTTAATGCAAACTGAATTACATGCTACCAAAACACTTACATGGATACTCTAACAAGAGTCAAAGTGTAATTTAATGAACTGGTACAGTGAAGAAAGCAAATAAAGAAGAAACAAGAAGGAGGAATAAGGCATACTTACTTGCTTGCTTGTATTTCCATTCCCTTTCCTCATGGTGGCTATAGCATTTGTTGTTCTCAATTAACTGATTGGATCTTTACAGGTGTATGGCTGGTTAACCACCTGTTTAATCTCCTCTTGCTTGATAGTGATAACTTTGCATTGATGTAAACATATACTTGATTATGGCGGGTAGCTTTTGATACTGTCACCAACATTTGCTCCAAAACAAAAGCCCATGAGGAACTATTTGTCCTTCTGATGGTACCTCAAAACGCAAATATACTAAAGCTTTAGGAATTTAAGTCTTACATTTCATTAGCAGTACAGCTGTTTATGGGGAAAGGAGCCTTCAGTAGAAACACAGACCTTGCTGGCTTTCTGGCGTCATTACCTTGCTGTCCCTAGAAATCCAGTCATTAGCAAGTTCAGCACCAGAGTGATGGAATGCACATCTCAACTGTAAAATAGGGATCTAGTAATTAAACTTGCAAATTTTGAGAGCTAGTAGTCAATCTGCAGCTTGGTGTGGTTTTTTTTGTCTAGCTGAAAAACTTAAATGGATGTAAATATTTACATGTATAGTGAACTAGAAATACTTTTGACTGAAAAAAAAAAAATCTCTTCCTTTAAATTTCAGCCAAGAAGTGTCCTTACAACATGCAGTACCAGGAGTGCAACTCCCCCTGCACTGATACATGCACAAATCCTGAACGATCTCTGTTTTGTGAAGAACACTGTATTGATGGCTGTTTCTGCCCCCCAGGCAAGTACTTAAGTACTTACATCTCTGATCTCAAAGAACAAGAGCTTACCTCTAGGATTTGGGTAGGTTCCATGGGATTTAAGCATCATGTAGTTGTATTTTTCACAGCTGCAAGTGACAATGATTTGTCACATGTCAGCTGAGAAAAGATGTGTGAATTAATTGCCAATACATGTGCAATATTCAGAAAGCAGGAAAAAAGAACAGCAAACAGATCAAGACCAATCTTTCAACCAGCCACCTGTGCTACAACAGGTCCCTCTTTCAGAGCAGGTGGAATTTAAGCATACAAAGGTTGAATCCTTCACTCAGCAAACTGACATAGTCTTGCTGTCCTCAGCATTGGTATGTCCACTCACAACAACTGCAGGTCTCTCACTAAGAAGATATCTAGGATTTGTAACAAATAAAATGGTGTTTAGGAAATGCCTCTTTAATTGATCAAGGTTTTGACTTTTTTTTTTTTTTTTTTTAAATCTAGGCACTGTATTTGATGACATCAACAATTCTGGCTGCATTCCCCAGCAGGAGTGCTCTTGTATTTACAATGGCAAAACCTATGCTACAGGAACTTCTTTTTCAGAGCCATGCCAGACCTGGTAACCTTTGTTACTTTTCTAACTCACTATTTCCTCACATATATTTAATGGCTTTAACAGTTAATTATATGCAATTGCATCACTGTTAATTGATATGTGTATTTAACTGACTGCTACAGTTCCAAAGCTCCCCTAAAGAACATTATTTGTTTTATTTAGCAACAGCCGTAACTAGCTTTGCACTCTATCTCATGGTGATCAAAGCAAGGATTTACAATGTTTAGATTTCTCACCAGTCAATTAAAATGCTTCCTCTCTGTTTATTTTGTTCAAACATTTGGAATTCTCTAAGGTGAATGAAGTTGTAGTCATTAATGTATTTGCAAATATTTATTTTCTCTGGAGAAAGCAAGGGATGACACAATACAAGCTCGATTTCACAATTATTAATCCTGTACCGGTGCTCTACTATGGATGCTGAAAAGTTAGAAGCAGAGAAATTCTTCAGCTTTTTCTCAGTGTTCTGTAAGAGCATTGCTTTCTCACGCAGACTAGCCGAAAACAGTGAAGACGGTTTTGTAAACTCATTCTTTATCTTTGCACCTGCTGTTCAGTTAGTGTTGTTATGGTACACTGAGGAAAATATTTTGAAATGGGTGTAGTATAGCCTCCAGCAATCATTCTAGGAGGTGGTTGATCAAGGGAACAATAGTACTATGCTACTCTTGCGAACCAAGTTATATAAACTGATTTATAATTAATTAAAGATGCCACTTTTTCCTGAACTTTGATCGTGCCGTTCTTCACCGCTCTCGCTACGGACAGTGACACTCTACCACATCAGCTTTGAAAATAGACACGGTCTGCATCAGGAGCAGAAGTGGAGTTACATTATTTATTAGTTTATGATACATTTGTATTAAAAAAAACCCCAGAAGATATTTTAACTCGTCATTGTGCTATATGTTAGCTGAAAAAACTCAAATGATTATTTATCCAAAATCTGTTTTGGAGAGTTCACCTGTCCAAAGAAGGAAAACAATTAAATAAGCAAGGAGAATGGTTCCCAGAGTCATTGCTTTCAATGCGTTCCATCACAAATTTGCAGCATTTTGGAAAGTCTTAAGCCTGGATGCTTTGTGTCTCAAACCACAGCTTGAAGGGAAAAGCAACAGCAAACCAGCTGCACCTAAGAGCACTGTATATCCTCTTATTCTGGACCACTGTTACTGATTTCACCTAACTTTATTCTTCCAGTACCTGTAATGGAGGCCAGTGGAGTTGCCAAGACAAGTCATGCCCAGGAACATGCTCTGTAGTGGGAGGTTCCCACATTTCCACATATGATAAGAAGCATTATGATCACCACGGAGACTGCACTTACGTCCTCTCTAAGGTGGGACTCAGAAGATACTTCTAGGTCATAAAGCCTTATACATTTGTAGAAAGAAAACATGATCTCAACCAACACTTATGAGACTTAGCACTGCTGATATACAGACATTAAATTCCCTGCCACTTAGCCAGATGTTTGCTACGCTGCCATTCCAATAACAATTATCAGTTAATTATTAGGATGTCATGCAACCATGTGTGGTCCTCACTGGAAAATTTCCAGTTCTGTGAGAGAGCAATTGACGAGCACTGTCTTTTTTAAGAATTTGCTCAGTGTGCAACCTTCAGCACAACTAATCCAGCTTTCTTACTGGGTTGCATAATTTTTGCCATGTTACTCTATTCTATGGTATTTGGCCAAACCGTACAACTCTAAAAATTACACTAACTATTCTTAATAAAAAAAAGAGATAAAACAGACATTTTTTTTTTTTCATTTCTGTGGAGTTCAAATATAGAAAATCACTTAAAGTTAACTGATACATTTCAGCTTTTAACCATTTTTAAACATTTAAAAATAACTCAAATTAGAAAAATTGGAAATTAATTATAATTAAAATATTTAGTTACAGACATGTGTGAAATGTTTTAATCTTTTAGGAGCTTTTTCTGTTTGTTGTTTATTTTCCTTTTTCCCCATCTGCACAATTCAGTAAATGGAAATAAAAGGTTCACCTTAAATATGTTTTATCTGAAATTTTTGTCTGGCATTGATACCAGCTATAGAAAGATGAGAGTTAGAGTAGAATTGAATCAAACACTAGAAGTCATCATGAATAAAAACACCAAATATGAATATGGATCTCCATCTTGATATCCATATGGATCTAATTAGTAAAATCCAGATTCTACATTTCTTGCTCCTAATAATTAAAACAGGGCAAAATTGAATCTTCAGCCAAAGAAGGTCTGGAATTTGCTAGAGTCTGTATCTTCCCCAGAAAAAGAAATACTTTTTCACAATTGAGAGAAAATTTTATAGGGAAAAATTCTTTAGTTAATCTTCTGTGAAATAACTTGATTTTTTTTTTTTTTCAGGACTGTAAAGATGAAAAATTTACCATCCTGGTAGAACTACGCAAGTGTGGTCTAACTGACACTGAGACCTGCTTAAAGTCAGTGACCCTCAACATGAATAAAGGACAAACTGTAAGAATGCAAAATAAGCACAATAAAAATATGGGGAGAAAAGAAGCTGGGGCTTAATCGGTCAGGGAGATGCATTTCTTTGTCAGATTTTCAGCATATGTGATGAGTACATGATATTTTTAATCAAGTGAAAAGAAGTGGATTTTGTTATGAAAATCAGATCAGCCATAAATTTGGCTTTGTGGAATTTCAATAAGAAACACACTGTATTCACAAAGCAGAAAAAAGCTATTTTCTCTGCCAATTAGATGGGAAAATACCGTGAGCTTCAAGGTTAGTAATTACAATTACAACAGTTAGGGATGTAATTAATCACTAAGATATGTGATTATTCTGTGTTACAAAGAAAACAAGATGATGTAATCCCCTCAAAAGCTGAGAAAGTCCCTTTAAAAGTAATTCTTTTCTGGCAGGGAAAATTAGTAAAGTGTACAAAGTAGAAATAAGGGGGAGGAGAAATCACAAAGATCTACCCTTTTTATTGAATATCTCTTTAATTAATATCACTGGGGTTGTCCTCATTATTACTTTTTGTACTATAGTTATTCTTCACACATGGTTGGCAGCCCAGAAGGCCAGCCTGGGCTACATCCAAAGCAGTGTGGCCAGCAGGGTGAGGGAGGGGATTCCTCCCCTCTACTCTGCTCTGGGAAGACCCGCCTGGAGTGCTGCATCCAGCTCTGCGTCCCCAGCATAAGAAGAATATGAACCTGTGAGAACAGGTCCAGAGACAGCCACAAAGATGAACACAGGGCTGGAGCACCTCTCCTGTCAGGAAAGACTGAGAGAGCTGGGGTCGTTCAGCATGGAGAAGAGAAGGCTCTGGAGAGACCTTAGAGAAGCCTTTCAGTCCCTAAAATGGGCTACAAGAAAGCTGGAGAGGGACTTTTTACTAGGGCACAAAGTCATAGGACAAGGGGAAATGGCTCCAAACTGAAAGAGGGCAGGTTTAGATTAGATATAAGGACGAAATTCTTTACTGTGAGGGTGGTGAGGCACTGGAACAGGTTGCCCAGAGGAGTTGTGGATGCCCCGCCCCTGGAAGTGTTCAAGGCCAGGCTGGATGGGGCCCTAAGCAACCCAGTCTAGTGGAAGGTGTCCCTGCCCATGGTAGGGGGGTTGGAACTGGATGATCTTTAAACCCAAACCATTCTGTGATTCACAGAGTTGCCTTTTGTCCCTCTTCCTTATCAGATCATCGAAGTCAAACCTGATGGTGGTGTGTTTGTGAACTCCATCTACACCCAGCTGCCCATGTCAGCAGGTAGTTTTTTTCTCTAACAGTGAATGACACGAGTACTTTTGAAGTAAAGTGGGATGTTTGGTGTCATAGAGAAATGAGAGACAGGACAAGCACAGGCAAGTGTTCAAGCAGTAGCAAACAGCATTTGCAGTCTCCTGATTTGATTACTCTCAGCTTTACTTCCTTCTCACCACACAAAACTCAAGGCAGAAGACATCTCTTTACCGCTTTTACCTCTTTTCTTGTTACTTACTACCCCTATGCTCACACTTGCTTAGAAAGAGATTTTATTTTAGTTCTCTGTTTCAATAACTTATGATTCCATGTGATATCTCTGACCTCCAGACCTTCTTATATTCCCTCTCCAGCAGAGTGAGGGCTCCAGTGTATTCTGTACAAGCTTAGAAACAAGAATAGAAGTATTCTTTTTAACTCTCAGTGCCACACAGTTTTTCCTACTTATTCTTTTCGAAGAAGTAATTGCCAACTGCTTATGTGGAGGCACCAAATAAAGTTAATACTTGGTAGCTGCAAACAAATTTTGAACTGTAAATTTTGATTTATATTTCTGACTCATTGTCACAAAGATTGGCTTTATTTCATCTCTGAATTTGCAAAAACTGCGATAGAAATTCAAAAAGAACAATATTGTGTTTTCAGCATTTGGCTTTGTTCAGAGAGTGATCATTTTGTTTCTCATGTGTAGCTAATGTCACCATGTTCAGACCTTCATCATTCTTCATGATCATGGACACAAGCTTTGGCATCCAGGTTGAAATACAGTTCACACCCATGATGCAAGTGTTTGTGCGCCTGGATGCTTCTTTCAAAAACCAGACTTGTGGTGAGTGAATGAAATATAAGGACACCTTGATTGATGTCTTTTTTTGTATTAAGAGCAGTATAAACTTTTTACTGCTTTTCAACAGGTCTCTGTGGAAATTTCAATCATATCCAAACTGATGACTTCAAGGTTATAAGTGGAATAATTGAAGGAACAGCATCAGCATTTGCTAATACATGGAAAACTCAGGCTTCATGCCCTAATATCCAGCAGAGCTTTGAGAATCCTTGTGCACTCAGCATTGACAATGGTGAGTGTTTCTTAGAATTTCTTCTGGTCTGTTTTTTTTCTTTTTGCTCATCCCTGAGGAAAACACATCTGTTGGAAAGCAAATATAAAAAAATTAAGACTTACACATTTGGTAAAAACATACATCTGAAATCAGAAACAAATATTCAGAATGAAAGCACTGAAGATAAGTAACAATGTAGAAGAAGAGTGATAGAAGTATAAGTGAAGCAAACTGCAAAGTCACTGAAAACAGAGTAGATGTCCAAGCTGACGACTTAGTGTCAGAGAAGTAAATTACAGGAGCATCTTTGGAAACCTTTCATTCATCTCCTTCAACAAGTCCTCTTCTTAGATTTTAGGAACCTTAACCCACAAGCTGAGTGAAAAGAAAAAAAAAAAGATAAGAGAAGAAGAGACTTAATGGAATGTCAGAACTGTCTTCATAGGCCAGGGCAGCATGGGTTTGTGACTAATGAAATACAAAGAGTAATGTGCATTTGTATGGTTTCTTCTTTCCACAGAAAAATACGCTCAGCATTGGTGTGGGCTACTCACTGACAGCACAGGACCTTTTGCTGCTTGTCACTACGCAGTGAATCCCGCTGTTTACCACACGGTACTCTGTCAGACTGTTTTTCCCTTTGGAAACAATAGAAATAGGAACTGTTCCAGACATGGCTTACACAATGCCTGTATCCATGTTGCTGTACTGCAGTACTTCCTTCTTTTAACATGTGTTTAACATTTCTCTTTGTGTTGTAACATTTCTTTATTTCAGTTGTCAGTCTTGGCATCAAGATCCTGACTTGTTTGCTGATGAAAAGGCAGCATTTACTCCCAGATTGTTTTACATATAAGGCAAATAGTGTATGTAAAGGCATGTCAAATGCTTGTTTGAATATCAGTCAATTGTCACGTTATCAGCCTGGCATCTCACTAATAACCATTTGGAACAGAAAACCCATTGCCTAATTACCATCATTCTGCTATCAACGTGTTGCAAACCATTCTCACTAGGAGTCACCCAGGTATTGACACCGGTGAAATGATGTGTCCGGACTGCACATTGTGAATAGAGTTTTGGATGCTATTGTGCAGCATATCCACTAACATGGTTCAGAGGACCAAGAAGCTGTGAAATGTATAACAGACTTTAAGACCACTATTTCCATATTATAACTGCATATACGGACTGAATTTTCATTACCTGCATTTTCCCCTAACAGGAGCCTCAGACAAAGACTAGAAAGTGATAAAGCTGTTGTCTATGAGTGAGCATATCTGAAGAAGGATTAAAGAAACTAGAAAGATAATGTTCACTGGGTTTTTTTAAGACTGACAATATTACCAGTGCTGAGACCTTATTTTTCTCTCCATTCTTAGAACTGCATGTTTGACACATGTAACTGTGAAAATAGTGAGGACTGTCTGTGTGCAGCCCTGTCTTCCTATGTGAGAGCTTGTGCTGAAAAAGGAATCCAGCTGCAGGGATGGAGGGCTGATGTCTGCTGTAAGTACTCTCCACTATCCCATTTCCTAACAACACACATCAATAAAAATTGCTGATCAGAGATTATTTTCTCTTCATTTCTAGACAAATCAGTAAGTGATGAGGAAGGGATTTTGTTAAGTGCACTCCTGGAAATAATTCTCTGCTGTCCCCTTAGAATCAATCCATTGCTAGCGAGAGTGAATATGAATAGATGGGAGATGTGGCTTGATTAGGAAAGGAACTGTTGTTACAAAAGTGCCTCCCCATTTCTGTGCAACTTTGAATTTCACTACAGCTTTACAAGCATCACAAGTTATTGCAGAAATAATGTGATGTATTAGAATAACAGTACTAGTAATACCAACCAGAACACTTGAAAATTAAATGTCTTTGAAGCTGCATGCTTGGTTCTGCTCACCCAGTATGTCTGTTTTCAGCATACCAGATGACATTCAGGGAGATATCTTGTCTTGTTCTTCAAGAAATTTAGAAGTCTTGGCAATGAATGGCAGCACCAAATGGAGGTTTCTTTCTGAACTTCCATTTGAAAAAATTCTTTTCTTCTTTGCATGTATCCTTTACTCTACATGTACAGTAGCTTTTCAGATCAAATTCTGAAAGTATTCAGAAATATATTTACATGAAAGATGCAACATAAGCAGAGGTGTGCAGTATTGTTTACATGTTATTTCTACTACCTATGATTTTCTTTTTTCACATGAGAATTTACCATCTGGAATTAACAAACTATTTTATTTTCCTCTCTCAAGCAAAATACACCACCTCATGTCCCAAATCCCTGAGCTACAGCTATACCATCTCCTCCTGTCAACCCACCTGCCGGTCTCTGAGTGAGCCTGATGTCACATGCAACATCAAGTTTGTCCCAGTTGATGGCTGCACGTGCGTAAATGGAACCTACATGGATGAGAGTGGCAAATGTGTGTCTGCTAATGAATGTCCGTGCTACTACAGAGGATCTCCTGTACCATTCGGAGAAGTTGTCCATGAAAATGGACGTGTATGGTAGGTGAATCTTTTTTAAAACATTAAAAATTGTGTATTTTCTCATTAAAATCTGGTATGTGTAAGCTGGTTTCACCCTAAATTTCAATAGAATGCTCTATCTTCACTTTCTTCAACTTTAGGTTCTTTCAACTTTATTTTCAACTTTTACAAATGGTACATATTCCCCTGAGCTGCAGGATGAGGACAGAGAGCAGAATAAAGCCACTACAATGAAAAGTGAAATGGTTAATGGGCTGTTACACCATTTAAATACACACAATTCTATGTGGCCAGATGGGGTTCACCCAAGGGCACCGAAGGAGCTGGTGGAAGTGTTCACAGAGCCACTTCCAATCATTTGTCAGCCATCCTGGATAACCATGGAGGTCCCAGTTGACTGGAGGTCAGCAAATGTGATGCCCATTTACAGTATGGACCAGAAAAGGGATCCAGGGAACTACAGCCTGTCAGCCTGACCTTGGTGCCAGGGAAGGACATGGAGCAGATTATTTTGAGTGCCATCACCTGGCATGTACAGGGCAAACAGGGGTTTAGGTCCAGCCAGGATGGGTTTGGGAAAGGCAGCTGCTGCTTGACCAACCTGATCTCCTTCTATGATGAGGTGACCTGCTTAGTGGATGAAGAAAAGGGTGTGGATGTTGTCTACGTGGACTTTTGTAAAGCCTTTGACATTAGCAAAGTGATTGTCCCCCTGTACTTGGTCCTGGTGAGGCCGCACCTGGAATCCTGTGTTTGGTTTTGGGCCTCTCACTACAAGAAAGACATTTTGGTTCTGCGGCATGTCCAGAGAGGGGCAACAAAGATGATCTGGAGCACAAGTATTATGAGGAGCAGCTGAGGGAGCTGAGATGGTTTAACCTGGAGAAAAGGAGGCTCAGGGGAGACCTTCGCACTCTCCAAACCTGCCTAAAAGGAGGCTGTAGTGAGGTAGGGGTCGGCCTCTTCTTCCAGGTAAGAAGTGACAGGATGGGAGGAAATGGCCTCAAAGGGGAGGTTTAGATTGGACATTAAGAAAAATTTCTGTACTGAAATGGTTATCAAGCACTGGAACAGGTTGCCCAGGGAAGTGGTTGAGTCATCATCCCTGCAGGCATTTAAAAGCCGTGCAGGTATGGCACTTAGGGATATGGTTTAGTAGTGGACTTGACAGTGCTGGATTAACAGTTGGACTCAAGGACCTCAAGGGTCTTTTCCAACCTAAAGGTTTCTATGGTATTATAATATTTCTAGATTGATAGAGCAATTGTACTTAGGTGCATTTTTTATTTAATTCCATAATTTTTCAAGTATAAAATTATGACAACACCAGCAAGAAGAGATCTTACGAGAATGTAAGTATCAAGCAGTAACATATATGCATTACAACCTATGAATTTTCCTGCTAAGGAATAATGGATATCATATGAAAGCAGCACGTGTAATGGTATTGAGAGAAATTCTTTCCTAAGACTGCTAAACAGCCTTTTGGAATCCCTTAGAAAATTCTGAAACTTGACAAGGGATAAGTAGCTCTCAACCTCAATATATGGTTTGAGAGGACAAAAAAAAAATTGTTTTTCCCTCTCTCACAGCACTTGTGTCCAGGGAAGACTGAATTGCATGGGAGAACCTAATCCAACTCCAGGTAAAAATAATCTTCCACTTATTTTTTTCTCTTTACCAGGTCTTGCACAGAATAGTTCTTAGAATTGATTCTTCTTAATGGATCTATAGTAGAAGTATTTCTCATTTAGTTATAGTGCAACAGTTATCATAAAAGGCAGGAGTGAACTAGATTAATCATAAGAACTCTTTTTACATAAAGACTTTTTTTTCTGAAATATTTTGTGGGTTTTTTTCTGGGAATTCAGTGCTCTGAAGTGAATCTAATCAGCAGATTGAATAGGGACAACAACCTCTACTGACTGAAATAGGGAATTTCTGAACAATTTGTAGATGGTTTTAATGGCTACAGCTGTGGAATAAACCCTGTGCCACTTCTCTTCCTCTAGTCTGTCAATCTCCCATGGTCTACTTTGACTGTAAAAACATCACAGCAGGAACAACTGGAGCAGAATGTCAAAAAAGTTGCCAGACTCTGGATATGCAGTGTGTAAGTATGTCATGGCCCAATGAAATGGTGCTTCCAGTTTTTGTCTCTGCTTTTGCTGCTAAAGTAATTGATCTGTCGGTTCTACTCCTCATCTACAACACAGATGCATTATTCTTAAAGCAAAAGCCTAAAATGGTGCTATGAAACATTAACAATGGGACCCTTGGATCAAAATATAATAAGTAATATCCAGATTCATTTTTAAGATTAGTGTCTATATTTTCAGCTACTGCAGGTAATGGTAACTAGTAGTGAAGAATCTAGGGCTCTACCACATATTTGACTTGTGTAGGAGAAAATAACTGCCTAAAAACTGGCTAGGAGAAATGTTTCTTTCTCATACCATGCTGCAATTATGAACTTCTTGCAGATCCAATTATGTTACTCCACTTAAGTTCTTGGTAGCCACATGTCATTCCACAAGTAAGTACCGTATGAGATAAGTAGATTTCAGTATAACTCAACCAAACTGGAAAAGATATTACTTGTCTTTCTTTTTAAAAGTCCATTCAATCACGTATCACTCACTACAAAGTGCAAGATCCTTTGTGTTTTAAATTTCACAGGTTCCAGCAGAACAATCAGGATTGGTATACATAAAACATTTATCTTTAACAGATTTATATTCTATTAAATCTATGGCTAATAACTTCTTTTTTATTCCGTTATCCTTTAATTACTTCATAGTTCTCTGCTATTTAAGCTGGGCAGCAATAAAACCATATAAGGCACCTTTTATGAGAATTTAATCTTCTTTTTTCTAATGTGATCATTTCACTCTAAAATTACGTTTTTCTCTTACCTTTTCCAGTATAGCTCACAATGTACACATGGCTGTGTGTGCCCAGATGGGCTTGTGTTAGATGGGAATGGTGGTTGTATTCCTGAAGAGGAATGTCCATGTATTCACAATGAAGCCATGTATCAGCCTGGGGAAAAGATCAACTTTGACTGTAACACCTGGTAAATATATCTCCAGAAGTAGCATTCCTGGCTCCATCATCTGCCTTTCTAAAGACCTTATATAGTGCAACAGCAAGGAAAGATTTGGATTGCAAATTTAATCAGTTGATGGGTCTTTTAATTTTGGATTGCACATTATGAGCAGGTTGCCTTCTGATGTCTGTCAGATAGACAAAGCACAGAATGGGAGGAAACCTTCAGTACTAGAGGCTTCATTAAGTATCTTGTTTTGCGGTTAAGGTGTTCAGAGTAGCAGAACAGAACTTTGCTTTAATTCTTTACATGAAAAACGTAAAAGACTATTTTAACTCCAGAATCAATAGAGTATTTAGCAGAGATGAGATGCCAAACAAATACTGATTGTTCAGATATGTCTACACAAAAGAGTGAGTTGTTTTATTATTAAAATATTTCATTCTTTTTTTCTAGTGTATGCAAGAATAGGAAGTGGGAATGTACCAAAGATCAATGTCTGGGCACTTGTGCTGTTTATGGAGACGGTCACTATAATACCTTTGATGACAAAAGGTTCAGCTTCAATGGAAACTGTGAATACACACTAGTCCAGGTACTGATAGCTAGCAATAGCAAATGAGAGGTAATCTTGATTGTGTCTGTAAAAATAATGTATTTTTAAATGTTATTCTCTACCCAGGACCACTGTGGGAAAAGTGGCACAGTCAATGGGACCTTCAGGGTTGTCACAGAAAATATTCCCTGTGGCAACACTGGGACAACTTGCTCAAAATCTATCAAAGTTTTCTTAGAGGTAAGAAGGTTTTGCATACAGACCAGTTTTGTTTTGTACCTGCTAAGGCTTAGGAGAAGCCTAGATTTCTCTTGCTTCAAAGAAGTTGGAAAACATTTTAAAAAGCAATTCAACTATTAGGTTTACACCAGATTCAAATGAAATATATGGTAGACCTTCCCACCTTTCTATGTTTTCTACTTCCCACACTATCTTATACCATCCTTGGAAAAAGTAAAGATCTAAAGGAAAATAGTCTTTAGCAGAAATTTAGCCTATTGTGTCAGAAGAGTCTTTTATTGTATGCAATGTAGTTCCTCCATGACAGGCAAAAGACACTTTTTTGACCTATACCATTTAAAATATCTTTTAAAGTGTTTTAAGTGTTACCACACTTCCAGGAATCTGAGATTTGAACTACATAGCTTTGATTTATTGCATTTTGATTATTGGTTTTCATTATATAAACTATTCATAGTACTCTCAAAAGCAGAAAAACATGTCTGAGAGCACAGCTGCAGCTACTGAGCTCATTTCTCATTACCTTTTCCTCCCGTTTCAGAGCTATGAACTGATCCTTGGTGAAGAGCATGTCAGTGTCGTAAAGAGAGGAGAGAATGATGAGGTGCCATACACAGTCCGCTACATGGGAATGTACTTGGTAATTGAGACCAAAAGCGGACTGATCCTCATGTGGGACAAGAAAACCAGCATCTTCATCAAGCTCAGCCCTGGTTTCAAGGTGAGGAACTTGCAGTTAAATGGCAATTTACTGCCCAGGTTTGACTGGGTAAATCTTGTTGAGACCCTGCCAGGATCCCAAACAGTGATGTCTCTAGCATTCCTGTAGTTCATCCCATGTTGTTTTCCATTCCTCTGGTACCATGTCATCATCCTGCTGCTGTTCTGAGCTTGGAAGGCAGCTTTCAGTGCCTATTTGGCCTGACAGAACTTGAGTTGGCAAAATGCTATTTTGGATTTGACTGTTGAAATTACAAACTGAACCTTGCTAAAGGTTATCAGACTTATTAAAACTACATAACTACATGTGTATAAATCAACTGAGTAGGCTTGATCTTGAAAATAATCCATTGTTTCCAGTTCTCACTGACACACAAATTATCACACTTCAAGAACAAGGAAGTGTATTATGAGTGAATATTATGAGTGAAAGCTTCTTGTATGCTACCAAGTATTTGTCAAGCATATAACTACACAGGTGATAAGGAAAATTAATTCCAATTTTCATACTCCTTCTCTTAGCTTATGATATATAAGCACTAAAAACTGTGGTAAATACAGAATTTGCTATCTTATTGCATACCACAATGACATTTAAATTAGGTATTTAAACTAAGTGTAATTCAGAACTAGATATACCAACTTGTTTCAGTACCATAGGTTCTTCTGCTGCCTCACCCACTGGCATTTTATAAAAATAGTGTAATATGAAAGCACGCACCTTAGATACATAGAGAAAGCATCTATTGCAAGCTATCACTGTTGTACAGATCTGTACATTCAGAATGAGGGATATTTCTGGATGTACAAGGAAAATGTAATTTCTTTCTATACCTGTGAGCAGTCTTAATAATAGACTCAATGAGTAGATTAGGTGGCTGAACTGGTAATGCTTATAGGCTTGTAATAGTTAGAAGGTTTTTTTTTTTATATGAATAGCTATTGTATAAAACAAGGCTTAAATGAAAAGCTTAGTCAGCTAACTGTGAGGCCTCACTTCCTTCTTAAAAATATACCTCAAAGACAGAAGGTTACAATGACAAAGGTGGTTTTACCACTCATATTTAAAAGAAAAAAGTTAAAAACAGTATCCTTCTAGCCTAAGTGCTCATATTCTGTTCCTCTGTTCCAGAGCATGAAGAGGTTCAGGACTGATAGAATGGAATGCCACCATTCTCAGAGCTGAATTTCAAGTATTCTTTCAGTCTCAGATTTTGTTTCAAGTTTTCTCACATCCATTATTATTTTATTTATTCCCTTTTGCAGGGCCAGGTCTGTGGTCTTTGTGGAAATTATGATGGCAACAGCATCAATGACTTTACTACGAGGAGTCAATCTGTAGTAGAGAATGTCCTAGAGTTTGGAAACAGCTGGAAGGTATCCTCTACATGCCCTGATGCTTTCAGTGACAAGGACCCATGTTCTACCAACCCTTATCGGAAGTCTTGGTCAGAGAAGCAGTGTAGCATCATCAACAGCAACGTCTTTGCTGCCTGTCACTCTCAGGTATTACCAGGGCAGAAGTTTACTGTGTGAAAACTAAGCGTGTTGTTGAAAGTGCTATTCTCATAGGCTTTAACATACATGCCTCATTTATTAACATGTTTCACTTCAAATTGTGCCAGGAAAACTTCAGTCTGAATCCCCCTCAATGGGACAGATTTATAGTCCCTACTTGTAAGAAATAAAAAGACGTTTACAAAAGAAAAATAATTACGAAAGAATAATAGTTTCATAATTACTATGTATTTCCTTGCAGCCTGACTTGAATAAAAGTTCTCATATACCAGGTACAGAAGACAAGCTCAATGAAATAATAATATAGGAATGAAGTATCAGCATTGCCTTTATCTGACACTAAGTACATAACAAATGTTGTCAGGTAACTGTGCAGTTGCCTAATATCTTTTTTATAAAATTAATCTAATCTTCCACCAGGATACAAGCCTGGGTTTCTAAAAAATCTGTCAATACACGATTTGGATGTATCATTTGGCATCACCTCTGGTGTTTAACAGCGTCTTACAAAACAAAAAGAAATTATGAATGTAGGCCTTTCCTCTGAGACACTACAATTGTAAGAAAACTACTGTAGCAAAGGTGTAAGAAATAATTTAGAAGGCAGGATGCATAGTATTATATTTCTGTTTAATAACAGGTCGAACCAGCAAAATATTACCAAGCATGTGTGGATGATGCTTGTGCCTGCGACACTGGAGGAGACTGTGATTGCTTTTGTACAGCAGTAGCTGCCTATGCTCAAGCATGTAATGAAGTTGGTGTATGTGTAGCCTGGAGAAGCCCATCAATTTGTCGTAAGTTTTATGTCATAAACACTTCTGAAAGTATAGCTAAATGTGCAGTATCTTACATATGTGCATTAAGATCTCAATGTGCAGATTTGTCATGCTTAAGCTATTTGCTCTTTTTTTTTTTCCTGAACATGTCCAACTTTCTGTTTCTCCTCAGCACTGTTCTGTGATTACTACAATCAACAAGGAGAATGTGAATGGCACTATAAGCCTTGTGGTGCTTCCTGTATGAAGACCTGTAAGAACCCAAGTGGAAAATGCCTCAATGACTTACCAGGTTTAGAAGGTAAAAATAGCTGCAAGTACTTCCTAGTGGGTACATATTATTACATGTTTAATTGTCTTTGATGGAGTGTAGTTCCCCCATCAGCTGTATCTGCACAGTTCAATTTTCTCTAATATCATTATATCCACATGAATGAAGGCAGAGTATGGCAAGTGGAGTAAGAAGATCTCTAGGACTAAGTTTTCATGGATGGGCTCTGCTGATGCTGCTAAATCTGCATTACATCCTAGAGTTATTGAAAAACATAAAGTAAAAACATTATTACTATTAAAAACAAGACCTGCAAATGCA
This sequence comes from Eulacestoma nigropectus, assembly GCA_013397775.1. Classification (NCBI taxonomy): domain Eukaryota; kingdom Metazoa; phylum Chordata; class Aves; order Passeriformes; genus Eulacestoma; species Eulacestoma nigropectus. The sequence continues at coordinate 4,009 of VZTE01003828.1, read as the reverse complement.
TTCCGCGCAAATAACACCTTTGCTGACTGTATCTCAATCTTACCTTTTCCACCTTCAGGCTGCTACCCTAACTGTCCACCCGACAAGCCATATTTTCACGAGGATCAGATGAAGTGTGTTAGTCTCTGTGACTGTTATGATGATGAAGATGGAAAGATATATAAACGGGATGAATGTAAGATATGGTAAGACTTAACATACCAGTCTCCTCATATACAAGGAAAAAAAGATCAAAACTCTAGGGGGAAATTGTATGTTGCTGTTACGTGCAGGATTAGTTTATGCTACCTATGTAAAAACAATGCCTTATGATCTAATGCCAGTTTTCCTACTTCATTAATGAGAAGGTTTTATGTGATTTTATGTTCTATTGAATTTGTTCCTGATTATATTGTAAATCCTCAGCATAAAGATACATCAAGAACAAGAAGTCCTTTATGACTAGGCAATCTCTATTTCACATTCCTGTGGCAGGAAAAATATTGTGCCACAATTAAAGATATTTAAGAGTGGCCTGCTTCCAAGGATTTTATTACATACTTGCATGGTTTGAGCATTTAGACTCTCCCTTTTAGCCTTCTATTTAGTACAAAAACATTGCAAATGCAAGGAAAGTGATATGAAGGAAATAAGGAAAGTCTTCCTTAAGACTTCTACCTGTAACTTTGCATAATATTTAACTTCACTTCTATTTATAAGTTCAAGTTTAATATAAAGGAAGATTTTGGAAAATAATGGCCCAAAAGATGCCAAAATGAACAGAACATTCTAGAAATAAACACAAATAAAGTGCCTTGCCTTTTGATGCCAGTATCTGTCAGAAAGATGACTAACAAAATTACATCACAATCACAAAATATATGGGGTTTTACGCTTTCTGTTTCAGTGAGTGCACATCAGAAGGTTTACAGTGCAAGTTCGATGATAAAGGTAAGATAGCTAAGAAAAATTATTAAGAAAATGAAATATTGGATATTATTTTTTCATAGATGCCTGAACTGACAATAAACTTCTTTTGAATTACAGCCTGCAACTGCATTTATGAAGGGAATAGCTATAAATATGGTGAACTCATCTACAACACCACAGATGGAACTGGATGGTGTTTCAGTGCAACATGCGATGTCAATGAAACAATAAGCAGAAATATCTTTAAATGTGGCATTTTTACAACAACCCCATTTACATTTTCCACAAGTCAGCCCACAACTACTGCTTCAGGTATGCATGAATAATCTTTAAAATAACTCAAAAATCTCTGTAAGTGACTAAAAATTATCTGAAAGTGAGGACCTTTTCATCAGTTAGCAGTATATAATTTTACTTAAAACTGTTGACGTCTACTGGAGCCACCTATTCACCTGGCAGCTTTAGATGAAAAAGCAGACCATAGACAAGGATGTAGAAATGAATTCAGCATTTCTTACAAACTCAGTCTCCTCTGTTTCACCCTGGTGTTCCCAAGGAAAAAAACCATAGAGCTTATTAATCATTGCATCCTGGAGAATCTCCTCATTTCCTTGAAAAAAAGATTAGGAGTTCTAGACCAGCTTCTGAAAATATGAAAGATAGTTGCTGCTATTTGTGAAATTACTGAGCATGTTAAGTGCAAACTGAAGATAAGAAATTCAGTTTGAGGGGATGTTTAAACTATTTATAACTGTTCTTTGGAATCTTTCCTAATTGTGTTTAATACCCAAATTAACAGTTTCCTTCTACTCCTGGAGTACACTGCTACATTATTCCTGCAGTTATGTAACTATTGAGTAATTGTGAGAAATATATCCACAAAATTATACTACAGCAAGAACTAAATATTCAAATTTAAGTCTTCTGTTAAGTAACATTCATATGGAGAAATTCATATCTATTCCACATGCTTATCTTCATAATGCCAAGAACATGAAAAGAAGTCTTATTAAAATACATAGAAAATACCTATTAGATTATATATTTCATATATAGTATAAGTGTATTCTCTGTTATAATTACTATATATAAAATACATGTATGTTAAGTATATATTTTGTATTTATAAATATGTTACATGTTGTAATATTGAACTAAGTAAAAAAATCATTAACTGGTAAAAATATTTTAAAGTCTGCATGGTTATGCAGTTAAGTGTAAATAAATACAGAGATAATACCAAGGAGAATAAAACCTCCTCTACTTATACCATAGCAAGTGTGAGATCTATAAGTAGTGACATACTGTGCAAAGGGTATCAGATTTCTTATATTTAGCTACAATTCTTTTAATAGATGTTCAAGAATATACCTCTAGAATAATAATAGAGGCAAGACATCAAAAGCTACTTTAGAAATTAAACTTGAATCTGCCAAAGCAACTTCATTAAAATTAAAATACTATACAATATAAAAAATTACTTACAACAAAAAAAAAGGTACAGAAGATGAATAATTTCTTCCTGGAACTCTCTTTAATAAGACCAGACAAGGCTTATGTTTCCTCCTTTAAATTACAGAAATGACAACCGCAACACCAGTGACAACTGTATGTGTGAAAAATGTCTGTGAGTGGTCAGAATGGTATGATTCCACTCAGCCTGAAAACAAAGAGGACAGCGGAGATTATGAAACATTTCAAAATCTCAAGGATAAAGGATACAGTGTGTGTACAAACCCAAGCGATGTTCAATGCAGAGCCAAAGAATACCCAGATACAGAAATTACCAACCTTAACCAAACAATAGAGTGTAGTCAAAGCAGAGGATTAATATGCAATAACCAGAACCAAGAATCTAAGCAGTGCTATAACTATGAAATCAGAATATCATGCTGCAGATACATACCATGTTCAGAAATACAAACTATAACACCAACAACCACAACAGAATTCACAACTACTGCTGTAGAATCAACACCATTTACAGTACAGACGATAAAATCAACAACACAAAAACAAGGAAGTGAAGTAACTACAACACCACTGAGAGACAGAGAAAGAACAACTCCTCTGACCGAAACGTCAGTTACAGCAATGACATCACAAGTCTCAACAACAGGTTACCAAATCACAACTACTACACCAGAAACCTCCACTGTGGTGACCCAAGCTCCATCATCAACCAATACCATCTCCACTCTCCCAGAATCAACACTAGAAACCACTCCTGACACTAAAATAATCTCCAGTACTACTGCCCTGCCAACACAAGGCACAACAGTCATTATACCCACAACGAGAGTGTCTACCCCAGCTACGACCACTGTCAGCACATCCACAACCACCACGGAAAGCACCACTACATCTACAGAAACAACTCTTCCAACTGTATTATCCACTGTTGCTATTCAAACAACATCACCCATTATAGCCTCCACTCCAGATATTAAAATAACAACCACCACTGGCACCACCACTCTCCCCAGCACTGTGGCCCCAGCCAGAGAGGGCACAACCATCATCGCTACCACCACCAGCACCTCTCCCCCTCAGACTGAAGGTACAACCACCATCACTCCACCCACAACAACAGTGCCCACCCCAGCCACCACCACTGTCCGCATCTCCAATACCACAGACAACTGTGTGGTGGAGCGCTGTGCCTGGACGCAGTGGTTTAATGTGGACTCCCCTACTCCAGGCAGTGAAAATGGAGATGTAGAGACATTTGAAAGCATCCGAGCCGCTGGGTATGAGCTGTGTGACAAGCCACAAGACATCAAGTGCCATGCCAAAGATTACCCTGAGAGAAATGTGAAAATAATGGGACAGAAATTTGAGTGCAGCCTTGACAGGGGGCTTGTATGCAGAAATAAGGATCAGACTCCTAAGTACCCAACGTGCTTTGACTATGAAGTTTCAGTGCTGTGCTGTGACCGTAAAAACTGCCAGACAACAGTACTACCCCCAGGAACCACTGCAAGCACCTCCACTACATACCTCCAAACAGAAACCACCACATTAGCAACCCAACCTGCAGCAACAGCAACTGCTCTCCCCACGCTTCCACAGCGTGAAAAAATAACCAGTGTAGGAACAA
>VZTE01003827.1:34139-57474 GCA_013397775.1 Eulacestoma nigropectus | reverse complement strand
TTTTTTTTTTTTTTTGTAGAAGTCATCCGGCAGAGCAAACATGGCTGAAAGAGCTTAATAAAATAGTGAGAACGCTGAAGGCGTAAGGATGGAAACATGGGAATGTTGGGGGTGGGGTGTTTCTGAGTTAAGCACTTGCTAGGAGAGGCTAATGGGAAGTAATGAGAAGGAAAGTGGGGGAGTGGAGTAAAAGTTGTGGAATGAGTGAACTGATTCTTGTTAAGTTTATGGCCAATTAATGTTTGCCATACTTGGGAATCAAAAGTTTAGCAAAGGCTTCTCTATATTAAAGGCAGTTCTTTGAACAATAGAGCCCTTTTTCTGCAATTCACAGCTGTCAGAGATCATTTCACTCCCTGTATAATTCAAAAAAGTGATGCCTTTAATTGGCAGCATAAACACTGTTGGGCTAGTGTGTACTGAGCTTGATTTAGATGCTCAGTGTATGGCACAGTTTGCATCTGTCAGAATTTGTAAAGAAAAGCTGCATAAATAATTTTTGACTCACATTTGAAAACTGGGAGGAAAAAACAGGATTCCAAAATGCCACATACACAGGCCTCAGACAGGAAAGCAGGAGTAAAAGGTGAAACTCTATCTGGAAGATCCTTTCACAACGGTCACTTCCCAGGTGAAGTGCCACTATACAGAGCAGCACTACCATAAGTAATTATGGCGCATTAACTCGGCATTTTCTGCCCTTTTTTACATTTATCTTACCCTTAATATTTTACGCAGTCTTAGTTTAATTTGCTTACTAGGTTGCCGGTTTGCCTGTTTGTCTGATTATACTGCTTCTCATAAAACATTTAACAGATAGAAGCACAGAACTATGTGTTACTACTTCCATACTGTTTTGTATTTGTATTTTTTCAGCATCTCAATTAAACCCAGAGGTGTATCTGGACCATTCACTCTGTGAGGACTTCACAGCACAGACACAAATAACAGTTAGTAAGAGATGATGGAGTACCTGAACACACTGCATCTACAAATAGCCTGTACCCCACTGAGGTTCAGTTGATGTTTAGGTACAATCTGGATGTTTAGGTACAATCTGGAGATCTCCAAACTTCAAAACATCAAGATTGCCATGAAATCGCTGAAAGAGAAAACTAAGATATACACAGACTGAGATTTTTTCATAAAACAAGCTGTATTTCAAATAGAAGGAAATGTTCAAAATTAGCAATGGCATGTAAGGAACAAGAGTTTGTTGTTTATTCTTCCTTTTGTGTTGCTGTGGGATCCTATTATAAGCACCTGTCCTTCCTCTGGCACCGATCAATATGGCAAAGTAAAAATCCATCTAACAGAGACAGTTTGCCTCACAGGAAAAACTCATTCATTAATCCAACACACTGCAGCTCTTTATGTAAGCTGTAAGTGTAATCTATCAAAATCAAAATACACAACAATTCAACAACTTTCAGCATCACTAAACCTCAAGTTTGCTCTTGAAATTGAGTCTCTCGGCAGATGGAATGAACTCAGCCTGCTTTGTCTCATTTCTGCAAGGCATGATACACTGAAGGATATAGGAGGAAGTAATTTGTAGCAGAACATCCTCATTTTGGGGGGGGGAAATGGTGAGAAAATATAATAAAAATCCAATAAAAATGAGAAATGAGAAATCTGTGTCTCCTGAAATTGAGTTTCATCCATGGAAATTGATCAGTTTTGACTTTGTTACTACAAACTCGCAGTTAGAGCTAAAACATTCTGTTGGGGGGTTTTGCCTTTTTTTCCCCTTTTCTTTATTTTTCTTTTTTTTTTCCTTTTTCTCTTTTTCTTTTTCTTTTTCTTTTGTGATTCAATCTGTTATACTCTTCACTGAAGAAAATTTAGCTCCCAGCTCAGGAAGACACAGTTCAGTGATAGGCAGAGGTCATCAGTGAGCAGTAAAGGAATGGTCTGTACAAATCAATGAAGTTTTCAACAAGCATCAAACAGCTTTAAGAAACATCAAAAAATTAATGAGTGACAACTATGTCTAAGGAAGGACAAGGACTGGGAAGGTTGTCTGATGCAGAAGAGCCACACAAAAGAAAGTATGGAGATGTTTCTTGAACAGGTGGCCTGTGCAACATGGGGATAGTTGGATGAAGGCAAAGGAGACAAAAAGATTTATTACAGAGAACTGAAAAATATTTTATGGTAAAGGATATTGGGACAGGAGGCTGGAATACAGAAGGACTACACTTGCATTGCTAGACAAATATAAACTTGTTAGGAACTTTGGAAGAGGGAGGGGAAAGTCAGACAAGTGATATAGTTAACTTAGAAATTTGAAAGGGTATGAGGAAAGTCACAGGGAAAACCCTCTGTACAGAGGACAGAATGGCTCAAAATACTTAATCTTTCTACCTCGTAATTCTCTTGTCTCTTGTGCCTTGTGTGCACTTAAGCAGGATCCTACATAACAGGTACACTGTCCAACAGAGCACTGCTGTATCCCAATCTGCCTTAATATATAGGCTCCCTTGGCCTAGAAAACCTAATGAGAAAAAGGTTTGAGAAAAAGCCCAAATTCTTTTAGGCTAAGAGTTTCTTCTGAAACAGCACCAAATAAAGTCAAACATCAATTTGTTTAACGAAACAAAATGTTTGAGGGAAAAAAACTGTTGCTCAGAAACCTCATCCAGGAAAGACCTCCTCAATACAGAAAATTTGGAACCATAGAAACATACATATAAAAAAAATAATTTCAGTATTTAATTTGAGTTGTCAGTGTAAATAACAACATTTGTTGGTATTTGGCATTGTAATTTTAAGACCGTTTCAGCTGACACAGTGATCCAAATATAATCTGAAATGGGGACATGAGTTAGAAAGCATTGATCCCTTCTTTAGTTCCATGCATTTCCCACTCATCTGTAAAGGCTGCCATATATTTGTGATCTATATTGGCATGAAAGGCCAGCCAGCAAACTGTTGAAGTAAGCCTGGAAATATCAGTTGTGTGCACTTTTCCTGTTCTTTTAAAACAGAACCTGTATGGCAAGGGGAAAAATAGTGAGATATTCGTTGTTTACAGGAACATTCTTGACATTAGGCCATCAGGCTTTTTGCAGGGAGGAGCCAGGAATGTGCCCTGTAACAAACCCCTTATGATTATGGATATCCTCTTTCAACAAAAAAAAAAACTTTATAAGTGAAATATGCTGAAATTTCTGCAGGTCCACATGCATCTTGAGCCATTTACTAGCTGGAGAGAATTGTACCCTTTAAATCAGTTGCTATTTCTAAAGAGCTGGTCACTTGGACGAAGTGCCCCAAACACTGGAACCTTTGTCCACCCAGAAGCATGGGGTACAGTTACCTGAACCAGCAGCTTATTAACAGGGGTAAGAGGTGCACACCAGCCCAGTCTCCCCAGAGTGCTAAATACCTTCTGACAGATGTTCAATAACATTTGCACAATTCAAAAGAGGTGTTTAGCATCTCACAGGAGCAAGCAACAGGAATCTAGTCTTGATCTCCAGAAAGTAAAATGGAAAGTTCCCTCTGCTTTGAATAGGATCTGAAATTGGTGTAGAAAATAAGGAATTACTGCTACTAACTTTTCCAAAGAAAGCCAGTTAATTTAGCCCTACAAATATGAACTGAAGCCAAGGTAGCTGCACCTGCATAGTCCTCACAAGAGGGAATTCAGAATAATGGTGCTCTTGCAGTTGATCAACCTCCCTGCATCTCTATCCTGATCTGGAATATGGAGGAAATTTATTATGCCCTACAGACCCTGCTCTCAATTAAGCTCATGTCAGTTTGCAACAGTCCCGTTGTTATCAATGATCTCAGTCTGAATTTGCAAGGTGAGACTGTGAGCAGAGTGGGACCCACACCTGAGGAAGTTTTACGATCTTACTGTTTTGTACTTTCTAGTGTCAAGAGTGACAGAAGAAGATTCCTGGAATGATTGCACAGGTGGTGTTAAATAGCCATTAGCAGACTACAGGTATGGTTTAAAGTGATCACTTGTTCAAAGGAGTGGTTTCAAAATAAATAGCTGTCAAGGATGTACTACACTTTGTTTGAAAAAGGAATGTGATAGGAAAATATTGCAGCCTCAGTATATCATTATAGTATGCATAAAGAGAATCAGCTATACCATCACAGCACAATTTTGCATCTACAAGCATCCTTAATTTTGTGACCCTAGTTCTCTTTCCCTGATTACTTGCCAACAATAAAAATAAAACGTTTCGCTACATTTTTTTAACTTTCTATCAGATAAATCAATTAACTCTCTGGTTCCTGTCCTAAAGGACTGCAGAAGAAGTCTTATTGTTGCATGGTATTGAAACTCAAGCATATGCTAAGTATCACAATGCAATCATGAAGGAAAAAAACCTTACGAAAATACCTGACCCTGTAACACACCAGAGTCTCATCTGGCACTCTTAATCTCACATCCACTGTATCAAACATGTGGAATCATTCTGAAGAGCAGTTTCACTCTGATGGGCCTAAAGAAACCTTTCTCACAACAATGAAGGTTTCCTAAACAAAAGAGGAAAGGAAATAAAGTCTTGTGCTGCTGCTTATCATTTCTGCCAGTGGAAGAGAGTTGGTTTACTTAGGTAAGCTTCTTGTTGCATGTAATTTTCTTAAATCTGATTAGGATCATTTAGGCTTTTTTAATTTCAACAATCTCTGAAAGCCGTGTTCACTACCTGTTTACCTAGGAGCTTTCTTCTCTTCTTTTTTCTCCACACACAGTAAAAAATGAAGTACTTGTATGGCTGAAAAAGACAGAGACATATCTTACATCCATAACAAATGTCAGTATAAGGTTGATTACAGAATTGTGAAGACAACATGCTGACAGTTTTCAGACCAGCATCCTAAACTGTACCCTCAGAGAAGGCAGGCCACCCATTAATCCCAAATCTCAGTGTGACCAAATGACAGTGATGCCATCAGAGCTAACCCAGGGCCTTTTGAATCCTACATTCCTCAAGCAGCAGTTTCCAAATGTAGCTTCATTTCACCTATACTCTCTGGCTTCAGGAAGATCATTCTGTACTGTTGTCAGGATCTGGGCATGATAAAAATATGAAGCTCCCAAAATATTTTCCTTCTTTAGTCTTACAAGTGTTAAGCGTACATATGCAGCTTGGCACAGGAAGTAGGTACTTAACTCTGGTAGAAATTTCACTGAGAAACAATGAAATCCCATGAGAGGACAAAGAAGATAGTGTACACCTTTGCTCATAAATCTGGTTTTAATTACAGGATGGCTTAGCCTTTCAGAAAAAGGATCGATTCTGTGTCCTTCTCTTCTTCTGGCACTTGGGCTGGGGAATTGAATGAGAAATTCACTATTTAAGCATATGAAATATTTTTTACAAAACTGTAATACGTAATCTTATGGATCAGTAATAGTATTTGGTTTGAGAGCATGATTCAACACTCATCCCTCTCAATCAACACTGAACTAGTATCCCAGCATGGTAGTATTTCTGTGAAGACAAATAGTACAGCCAGGAGCATTTCTCAAGCAACAATTTAGGTCTAGGGTATTCATTGCAGTTAAAATGCTACAAAAATACAATCACAAACTGTTCCTAGTAAATTTCATGCTTGATAAAAATCCTAAAAAATTATGTCTGTTAAACATTAAAAGGCATGGGGGTTTTTCATTTGGTTTGGGGTTTTGGGGTGGGGTTTTTTGAGGTTTTTTTGGCTGGTCAGTTGCTGGTTGGTTGGGTTTTACAGCAAAAAAAATAGAAAACACCTGGAAACTTAATAGCTACTTTGTACACAATATGACATTCATCAGAGGCATAGTCTCTGCCACACTTTATTGAACTGAAGTATCTGACCTACAGCAATCAGCTGGCTGAGGTGACTGATACTGGTGATAAAAATAAGTTTGGTGATGCAGGCAATTCAGTCTTATTACTCACTCACCAAGCCACAGCAAGCCGCTGGGCGTAATCACCATGATCAGCCTCATGTATGGAGTAAGGTGTCAAGAAATTCAAGAACCAGGATGAGTTTGTTCTGTGTTGCTTTTTAAGACACCATGGAGTGAAAGATGTAACAGGATGAAGTCCAAGCATTGTAAAAGCTCCACTAGTGATATCTGAGAGCCTGAATAAGGCAGAGGAGTGATGAAGCTCAGGTGTTTCTGCACTTCACCACTGAGGCCAGTCACAGGAGGCAGATTTGGGTAGGCCAGGACTAGTCATATTATTTCTTCTTCTACGTAGCAGGCAGGGATGGTTTTCCAGTCAGGATAAAAGAGGTTTTCTATTTTCTAATGACTGATATTTGCTAAGAAATGGATGGATATGGTGTCATCTGATAAAAGAAATCCTTTCTTTTTACAGTGTTGCAGGAAGTCAGGTGGCAACTCCTTTGTCATATCACAGCAGTCTGTATGTTGATACTCTCATCAGTGCATAAGGAAAGGCTGGAATCCCCACATCTGCTGGGGGAAAGGATGCTCTCCAATGTGTAATGAGAAAATGACCACATATACCATCTTAACACTGCATGTCTCATGAAAGCATGGAAGGAGGTTGTTTTCGTTTTTCCTGAGAAATGTGTGGCCCAGATTTCCAAGACGTTTGGCACGAGAAGTGTTTTCCTGAATTACTGTCTGTAACTGGCAGCCTCTGTGTGGCCAAGGGTTAGTGGCATAACAGGTAAAACTTCTTTATTCTCTGTTTTTACCATTCATGTCCAGAAATTGCTGGAAAGCCTCTTTTCCAGCAATATCAGGTATCTCTTGAGGTTTTTTTATTATGACCATTACGGGGTATAGTCATTCTTACTGAGTATCCTTTTTGACATTCAAATTTCAAGATTTATTCAGGGATCCTTCAGTCCCATCCTCACCCTCATTGCAGGTTCTTGCTTTCTGAATTTAATTTACTTGAAAAGTTAAGTTAAAGCATTCATTCTGTAATGAGTCATTTTACTTTCCATGCTGCTTTCTGAAATTCAGAGGTCAGTAAGGACAAGGAATCTGTAAATACAAGTAACACCAGTATGAGAGCGAGTCAGATATTCCCTCTGTTAAAATAAACTAATGATAACAATATGTTCCTTTCTTACCACAAGGCAGAAAACTCCAACTTTATAACGAACTCCTTGGTGGCTATCTGACTTCTTGCAGTGAATGTGCTCCTCGACTAAGAATCAGATCTTTGCAGGAGGGCATGAGAATGTATTCTAAAGGACAAAACACTTCACAAGATAAGCTGTCATCCTTTCACTTAGACAAGCAACAGAATTTAAGCATGCCTTTGATGTTGCAGCTTTGGCTTCATCCCTTTTACCACTTCTGAAGATGATCCAGCTTCCTCTAGATTGCATTGGACAAAGGTTTTGGACAGAATATTTGGACACCAAACTTGTATTTAATCTGGAAGATATTAGACACCACTTTTTATGCAGTGCTAAAGGAAAACTGTGTCCAAGAAAACTTTCCTGTACAGGTCTTAGTAACAGACTATCCGTACAGGGAGTTCTGAGAGGATTCCAGGACTTGCGTACAAGTTCAAACTACTTTTCTGTAGTATCTCTAAAAGGTTCACCTTTCATCAGAAATACCTACCTACAGTTAGGTATACTGACTTACAATTCACCTTGCTGATGTTTATTCACCAGTACTCTTATCTTAGAACTATTGTGAATCCTAGCCTTTCTTTCCCTAGCAGAGTAAGAGACTGCGCTCAACACATTTAAGATGTCGTATCTTCTGTTAGGAAGTTCTGGACTTGATGGAAGCCTTTCTAAGATTTGCACTGCTTTTGGTCCTTGTTACAACTGAAGTTTGGATGATGCAGAGACAGGTATGATCATATCCAGCTGAAATGTATTTTCATCAGAATTTCAGTAAAATTGATAGGAATTTCCATGACACAAAAGCTGTAAAGAAAATAATAAAAAAATTTGTCAATTCTCAGCTTTTGGACGTTTCCAGTTATTTCCTTATAAAGTATTTCAAAGCTATCCATTTGCTCAAGTAAAATCTCGATTTGGGAAGCAGTTAAAATTTGTGTATTTGTGGCTGGGTCAACTGATGAATTTCCAGTAATTTCTGTAGCATTATACTGATGTGCTCCACTTGAAATACCAACACAGGCTTTGGAGAGTTCACTGATAAAACTATGTATTAAACAGAAATAAATCCAAACCATAAAGTTTGATGTCTCCTATTGCTGCAGCCTCCTTAAAATATAATGTGTTTGTATTTTGAAACTTGGCCAAAGCCATGATATAACTGTGCTCCAGCAGCCAACCTGACATCTATACTTCTGCTGCATTCACAAGCTGTAGCTCTAGAATTTGGCTCCATCTTTAAATTTCGATGTTTCTCTGCGCTCAGGTTGCATGGTGAGCAGCAGTCATACAAAAAAGTCTGTGAAAATCCTGATCCATTTGACTGCCCAATGTATTTAAAAGCAATTTGGGAATTATTTTTCTCTCTTTCATTCTAGTTTTACATTGATGCTGTTCTCTTTAATCCTGTGTAATTCCTTTGGGGTCGCATTAGTGTAAGTGATAGGAGAATAAGGCTTTACTTAGCTACATACCTTCCCAAAGGACAATTTTAAGTTTCAGCATATATCCTTATTTGTCTTTTTTTTTCCTTTTAATCCTTACCAAAGCTCAAAACATCTGGGAAGGATGAACAGAGAAATTTTATATAATGGGTGATCTTTTATAAGATAACTTATCACCAAGACAGTGGGAATTTTTTATTCCTTCTACTCTGTCAGTAGAAATTCGCTTCAAGATACAGGAAATTAGCTGAGCCTTAATGACAAAGAAACACAAACCAAAATTAATTAAAAGAAAACAAGAACAGAAAACAGGAGTCTTTATCCAGATCATGAGACGGTAATTATCTAGTTTCTTCAATTTTGTTACAAACAAATCTTTTAAAAGCCCATATTAAAGAGGCTGTTAAGTGAATCTAACCTGTTGTACAGCTTTGTAATCACTTTGCAACATTTGCTACGTTCTCATTAGCTTCTCAAAAGCTATTTAAAAACTACTTGGTTTCTTCATAGCTAAAACAAGATGTCAGAGACATGTTGCTGTTTTCCCCTTCCATTTTTTCAAGGATAATTCATGAGGCAGCAACTGAGGACTGCAGCTAGTTCTTTATAGGTTATTTTGTAAAGATGCTGTCTGTGTTAGAATTTCCAGTTATTGCTCCGTTAATCAGGACATCGCTTTAGTACTGTAGTGAGGTAGTGTTTCTGACTAACGCATGATTTAAATAAGTGGAACACCTTAAAACAAAGCATCTGGAAATGCATCAGAGCAGCTGCTAGGCTGCCTCATTACACAGCCATTCAACAGAAAGAGGTCAGAAGGATCCTAACACTCATCCTGGTAGGAAATGACGGCTCTGCATAGCCTTAGGACTTGAGCTCAAAACACTTCCAGAAACATTATCTCAAATTAAGAATAATAATTCACCCTAGATTTGCAATGAGTGTCTTGTTCTTTGATTGTTCCAGATATGCTACTGAGTTGTTCTGAGGAAATTCTGGTGATGCCAACAATTTCTCTGTGGAAATTAGGAAATGCTTGTGGACTCTTGATACTTGAGCTGGTAAACACAAGTGACTCCATCAATTTAAATACCATTGCCCAACCATGAAACAGAGGCATATTGTACGACATGATCTCTTTCCAAAAAAAACCCCAAAAATGCTGACAAACATAGCTTAGATTTTAAACATTGAAGAATCATTAGCAGCAGCTTGTAAATCACAAGAAGACAAAGAATCATCCACAGGAGTTACTGGGCAAGGATTATGAAATAATAAATAATTTTAAACACTGAAAATACATATAATTGGTTTAAGAGCTCATTAATCTACTTAGTATTTGATGACTCTTGCTTACACTATTCCTCCTGACAAAAAAATTCCTTCCCAGTCATCACCCAGTTCAGAAAGGGCTTAAAGGCCATATGCCCTACACTGGAACACACAGCTGAGCATAGCCCTGAAACAGCCTTTCTAGACTGAATGGTAGCTTTCCCACACTCCTCAAGGAGTCAGGCTTTCCATAGCACACATCTAGCACCCAGAGTTTTGGGAGCATTTGCACAGCCCCAAGGTGAGCTTGCACTCATACAAGTCCTGATGAAAACGTCCTTTTATTATTAATAGAACTGATTGCCTTTTGTGTCTGGCAAAATGCAGATTTGCCTGCGTAATCCATTTTAGGAGTGACTAATGGGGAGGGTTAACTGCTAAAGCTTCTTTGAATAGGCAGCTTCAGTAACATGGAGCAAAAAGGCTTAGTGCCTGTCCCACTCTCACCAATGCACACCTGTGCAACTGCACCAATTATCCTTTGAGGTCATGTTCTCTCTGCTAGCCACCTGAAGAGACTGGAGGAGTACCCATGGAGAGGCAAGGGTCTCAGCATGGTCACTGGTGAAACCCCAAGGCCATAAGCTCAAAACAGCTAAATTGCCACCCCAAGAGATGCAGAAACTAGCCCTGTGAGTTGGCTGGATTAATAGTCCCCTGACAGTGCAGCTCATTGTCTCTTCCAATGCCACTGTCCCACTGAGGCCTTGTTGTGACATTTGAAGGACAGAGATCTTTGACTTGAGCATGGCCAAGAGTCTGGCTTGTAACTGAGGCCACTAAATCTGGCAAGAAATATTGTGACCAAACTTCTGAACTCAGGGAATGGCTACTCTGGAGCTGAGAGCCAAAATTTTCTTTACAGATGCTGTGGTAGAGAAGACCCAAAATTTACTGCTGTTTTTCTGGGTCTTTTGTATTAGGCAAGGGATGCCAGAAACAAAACAATGTAAGAGTATCTTCTGGACCATCTTGGTACATACCTGAAACCATAACAACTTTGCTGCTAAAGCCAAGAACTACCTCCTTGTGATGGTGTGAGAGCATTGGCAGCCAGCAGCAGGAAGGGGACCAGCATGGGAGCCTAGTGTCTCACAAGGACAGCCTGATATCACTGCTTGCAGGAGCCAACTAGCCCCTCTGAGCTGAGTTCCAGGAAGTTACAGGCAGGAAAACACTGAGGCAGCCTTGAAGAACACAGCATTTCACTTCACAAGCTCATTTAAGATTTTTCTTTCCCTGTGCCTGCTAATGGATCTCCTAGCCATCAAGGAAGCTTGCAAGTTAATTTGGAGTGTTAGAAAGTACTATAATTAGATGCAAAGATCCAAACACTCAACAGATAAAAAACACTGTTCATTCCAGGCACATTTTAGCAACTGTTGACTGGTAGAAAGTAAACAGATTTCAAAAAGTGTCAGCCTGCCATACCACTGCATGCCATTCCAAGATGAACATTGTTTCTAAATATATTTCCTGTGAGTCAAAGAAGAAAACAAATCTAATTTTAAAGAAATAAAACCAAACCAGATGTGTACAAGAGTATGCTTTAGGCTTTTTTTTTTTTCTTAATAAAGGTTTTTCCTTACTTTAGAGGTACCAAGTCAATAAATGTAACCTGAGAACTAGTATGGCATTTTTTACCACCCTATTTAGCACCCCTGCTATCCTTTAAAGCTGCACCCATTTGCCAGTTTCTCAGAACATATAAATGAGTGTGGGAATGCAGCAAATACTTAAAACTGATGAAGGCATTTTAGACTTATCAAAACCACTTGTGCTTTTTTGTTTGTGAAAGGTGTGATGTCGAGCTTTGGCACATTATGAAAAATAGCTGACAGTACATGAAACTCATTAGACTATGGCCAAGAAACATACACTAAATGATCTTTGCACTGAAGGCCCTCTATCAGTTCAGTTCACTGCTAGTAGACACTGCTGGAGTTTTTTATCTGCAATTAAAACTACTGATTGACAGATCTTCCATTTATAAATGGTCAATGTCATTTTACATAGTAATCTATCATATCTAGTATATCATAGAGATATGAGTCAGAAAGTAGTATTGCTGGTGGCTGACTGAAACACAAAGACTTCTTTTAAACAGGAAAAAGCTTTAGGTAAGTGTGAATGTTTGCTTAAATTCCTTTTTTTTTTCCCACAGGTGTGAACAAGCATGTCAGTTCTTGAAAGTTGTCTTCTTTCTTGCTACGCACTTCCTTGAGAGTGAAACTTTGGGGGTAGGGTACAGTGATGCTGAATGTTCTCATCCCAGAGGAGATTTTAATTGACTTTCAAATGCCAACATTTGGCATGTGGTCAAATCAAACCACATGACACATAGAGGGAATTTCCAGATGATAGCATGGAAACAGGTATGTCAAGAAATGAAAGGCCACCAAAGGAAAAGGAAATCCAGAGCAATTCCATTTATGACTCCCTCATAAGAGTTACACAATACTTTTCTGTGATTTTGCCTTCCTTCTCACAAGACAGGTCATGGGAACTGAGACATACATGTCTCAATGCCGGTATGTGCACAAATGCACGCACACACACACACACACACACACACACACTCTGTTACTGTTATCATGACCATACACCCTGTCTTTGCAATTGCCCATATAAATGACTGTTGGTACTAAAAAGCAAGCTGTGAATTGTAATTTTGCACACGATTACCTGCAAATTTTAGAAATGCATGTTTTTGAAGTTTTGGCCCTCTGTACATCTATTCAGGTTAGAGATCAGACTCTGAGAGCAGAATATGGAAATCTCTTTTTAAAATACTACCGTCTCTATTAATAACTAGCAGATAAAGAAGAAATGTTTCTGATGGTGTTATAATTGTGTTTTGATTAATGTTATACTGGAAAGAAAGACAGAGAATCTTTTCCATGATAGCACTGAAGCAGACCGAGATGGGAATGCCAGAATAATGAACTCCATTAGCGTAAGTCTGCAATTTCTTTAAAGTGAGGAAAGTACCCCCTAATAAACCATAAAGCTGCTGATGCCATAGTCATTAGACAAAAGGTCAAGAATCCATTAGCAGCTGTCACTGCTAAGAAAGCTGTAAGACGAGTAGCTGAGTGACACAGCAGACCTAGAGAGCCCTGCAGGTGACATAGGACATCTGATAAGAATCAGGCTTTGCAAATTCTAATCCCATATCTCATGATAGGAATACAACTTTGCTATTGATTAATGTTTCCCAGGGCTCGACTCATGTCAGGTGGCAATGGGTCAATAGCTTTCTAGCTTTTAATAAGGCAGCCAAGCTCCTCATTGAGATTTGCACGTAAGGCCACTAGAAATAAGTTCCTGTTCCTTCACTCTTGTATTACTCCTTTTGATGGGTATGTTACCAAGTCCTAACCTCCACTGTGTCTTCAATTAGAAAAGGCAGGATACAATTCCTTGTTGTTAGACAGGCAGCATACTGCAGTTTTTAATGATCACTTTGCCCTGCTCAAGCTTTTCTCTCTAGCACACAATAAGTACCTACACTGAGCTAGAAGCTCATTTCTCTTTTCCCACCCCTTTCCTCTCCTCCTCCCTCCCACTAGATTGTGCAGTTCAAAATGAGGAAGCAAGCTGGCATCCCTGTATGAACAAACAAATAAATCTTAATACCACAACTATAGATGATAGGAGGTGCTGGATCCTGGCAATTTACTTCGCTAGTCTAGCAAATAAACAAGTGGAGAAATGACAATACCCTTCTTGAAAGGAAAACTATACAAAGCGCTAATAAAGAGTTAAGCAAATTTGCATTACTGTACTCATGTGCAAGCCTAGAGTGACTGCAAGCCGCCCCCAAGTTGTGCTTGGGTGGTCCTCTACAAATTCGTATGCAGCAATTTATCAGCGGTATCTAGCAGTGATTTATGCAGCTGTCAAGCTGCCTTCATCAGTACAAGTGAATTGTGGGCATCATCAGCTAATGTGGACTCCTTCATACAGTCTAAAGTAAATGAGGGCCAAATTAAAAGAAAAACAGCCCAAGGTACCACCCACTCATCTTCTCAGTTCTTTTAATGACAAGTTCCCTCTACAGAAAAAACATACTGCTGCTCATATGAGACCACGCTTACAGAGACCCCACTGTCTAATCACAGACAGCCTGTGAAAGTCAGCTTTCAGGGCCTTGGTTAGAGCAAGGAGAACAGGAAAAGTTGGCAAGGTTCCACCAAAAACTAAAACAGTATTGATGGCAAATAAAATTGACACAGAACCAAGTAAGTTAGTTTTCATAATAAATAATGATGCATTATTTTTTCAGGGAATAACATGAACCATCCAATGATGACATAATGCATCCATGTAGCATGTGCCTGTGTCTTTGTTTTAAATAGAACCAGTGCTGCAGTGTATGTTGGTCCAGCCACACATAGTGGTCTTACCCGGTGGCTGATCCAGTCCAACAACCTTGGGTGCACAAACACACTGGTGCTTTGCAAAGGGGCAGAACAGCATCCCTGAGTCACGTATGAGTGATATGCCAGTTATTTTTGACTAATTTATATGAAAATGGAGTGAGAAATATTTCTTGATTAAAATACTATCAATCAACAAATGGATCAGAAAAGCAGGCATACACACCCATGCACTCTCACACTTTTTTGGAAAAGATGTTTGTATTTCCCTCCAATCTGAGAAGTTGTTTCTGGCAAGACCAGAAACTTGACCACTCTGAGGCATAATTAATCATCACTGATTTTGATGTATCAGAAAATAAGTTTTTCTGCATAAAATTACAGTCTGTCTTCATAATTTTACATGAACTTTTCAAGAGTTACTTGCACTTTCTTGAGCCAGTGGAAAGGCAGGAGCTTGTGAAAATAGATCCACATATTCAGCTTTACAGAGAAAATGTTTAGTATCGCAATTTTCAAGAAGGCAGAATGAAGGAATCATTTGTGGACATTAGCAGGGTAAAAAGCTGTCCCTAAGCACAATGTGTATTAACACCCCAATTCTGAATAAAATTATCTAAGCCTAGGCAATCTGGCTGAAGACTAACATGTGCTTGCCTAAATTAAGTGTAATAATCCCCAGTGGTTCCAGCTGGCAACATCTCCCAAACCACAGTCCCTTTAGAAGATGCCATTCACCTAGAATTCAAACAGATGCTCTTGAGAACAAGAGCTGATCTTGTCCTCAATCTTTTTAACAATTTACTCCAAGGTCTAGACAAGAGTTGATATGCTATAGTGCTTTGTAGCAACCCTCCAGAGGCAGCTGCCATGCAAGGACCAGCATAAAACACTGAAATCAAGAAAGTGGTGCTTCAACCAAAGTCCTGTGGTAGATAGATGGAGACAGTTGACTTTACATTCATTTTGCAACCACTAAACTACCTGTTCTGTCAAAGGCAGGAAGAAAATAGGAATTAAGAATTCCTAAATTAAGGACTTAAGAATTCCTTGGATGTCTTAATAGTCATGCCATGATTGCAAGAATATTGTGTCAACCACATTCAGACTCTGAGAACTTTTGCCATCAAGTACAAATGTATTTAAAGTCTGCACCCTGTGCTAATACCATGTTCTTCGGGACATTTTCTTTATCTCTGGTACTGAACAGGGTATGAACAGCTGCAGGGGCTGTAATAGCGATTGTGGCCAATTTTCTCTTTTGTGAATTCCTCTCTTTTTTCATTACTGTTTAGTCCTGAATTACTGAGCTTTGTCCTAGCCTGAAAACTGCAAGTATTTCTCTTCTCTCCCTGACAGGCCTTGGATGCAATGGCACAAAAGAAACCTCCAAGCCATCCTAATTTTAGAAGGCAGCCATTTGCTCAACAGTTCCCCGGTGACCTGCCATAGACAGCAAAAAAGGAGCACTTACTGCTGTTTTGAAGCAGGCACAAGCACTGAAGGGTCCTGTCTTTGTACATTTAGTGTGATGCTAGAGGGGCTAGAGGAGTGAAGCATGCGCAAACACCATTGACCAAAGTCTGCCAGAACACATTCCACAATTATCTTGTCCTCATCACTGAGACTATGTGAAAGATACGTGGAAGAAAGTGGCAAAGGGCATTTCTTTGCCATTGAATTTAAGTGTCAAAAATTTCTTCTAGATTCTTTGTTTTGCTTTATTTATTATCAGATGTGTTAATTACAACACATGAACTGAAGATAGCACTCGTCTTACCACCATGAAGATGCTCTCAGGGTTGGCCAGATGTTGATAATTTTGATACCAAAATAAAAGTAGGGATATCTGTGAGCTAGGTCTTGCAGAATGGTAAAAACTGTCTCCAGACTGCAATTAAATACTTAGGAGCATAACCCTTTTACTAAGTGGTGTTGGCTGATAGTAGGAGAGACTATGGCTTGTCAGCTGAGTTCTTATTAAAATTGGTGTCTCATACTTCCATCCAGAAATCCAGAAAAAGTAAGACCCTTTCAGAGTGTCTTATAGGCAGAATACTAAAACACATTGGTAACACAGTTACATGAAGAACAAATTAAAACAGTAAAACATCCTTCCCCTTTGGCAAAAGTTGATTTACTTCATTCTTGATGCACCAGAGTAAATAGAGAGTAACCAATTGTTTTTCTACCACAGCATTTTCACATTCCCCAACTATTACTCTATTTGTAAAAGCTTAGTAAATCAAACTTCAAGAAGATGAATTTTACTAAAACCAGTCCGACTTGTGACTAACCACTGCAGAAGTCAACACAGAAGCAACAGTGCCCACAGGACCCTATTGTAGCTGAGGGAAATATTCTGGGCAGCACCTTTCTGCTGCCAGTATTTCCAGCCATTGGAAATAAAAAGAAGGCTCTCATTAACATCAACACATGGGTCTTACTGCTGTCTCCTAGGACATCCACAAATGTTCTTTAATGCAAGAGATGAACAAATGTTATATGGCTCCCACAGCACCCCATGTATGCGATGGGATGTAAAATTTTAGGATTCATTGTATGTACTTATCAGATCTGCAATTCAGCAGATATTTAAGAATACACCCAACAACATGTTACACACCATGGAAGATGAAGTAATGTATTAGCTTCATTTTATATTCTTTGGAGAGTTATGTTACTTGTCATTATTGTATTTATTCAGGTGTTCATTATCCTCCAGTAAAAGAGAAACATTTGCCTGCTGTGGATGCCACAAGTGCTATAAATTGCAATTTGGTGAATTATAAGCATGTTCTTAAACCATCTTGCCAGGTCAGGATTTTCAAAAACATAGATTCAAATTTTAATGGAAATGTAAATCTCTTTGTGAATGAAGAAAAGCGTAAAATGTGTGCATCTGCATGTTTGTCTTGGTGTGACGAGGGTTCTGGGAGTTCAGGAGCATGTTAACATTGCACATCAGAGATCAGCACAGAGGTCCCTGTAGTACCACTGATGGCAATACCTCCCAGACCCAGGAAGAGAATAGTTGTGCTAGTATGGAGCCATTCTTTGGTGTCCTAGCCTTGTTACAATGGAACACTATTTAGGGTGAATGTCCAACTCTGCTAATATAGCAGTACCGTCTGCAAAAAGAAAGTACAAAATTCAAGTTCATTTGGAAGAGATTCACAGATCTGTACTGTGACTCTGCATTCGGTGGTGTGATGATTTGGGCCAAGTAGATGACATTCACAGCAGCGTGAATGAGCATGTTCTAACCAAGGATGTCCATGTTAGAGCACAGAAAGAAAAGAATAATTAGTACAGATGGACTGAAAACCTGAGACCCTTTGAAATCTCAACTGGAGCATTAAATGGTACCAATGGTCCTGAGGAAGATATGATTGGGCATAATGTAGTCACAAAAAGTAGATGACATTAAGCAGGAGCTACAATGCAAGGACCTTAAACAGATGGAGGTCCCCAAAAGAAGACGACTTCCAAGAGTTGTGCTAAATAAAGGCAAATGATTTAGAGCACAGTAGGAAAAGCCTTACTCTTGGAAAGAAGAGTAAGGTGGCAAAAAGCCACTTTGGTTGCAAAAGCTAATATAATGGTTGAAAGCTAACTCACCATGTTGAAAGACCAAATTCAGCAGCAGCAAAAGGAAAGAAGGAATAAAGAGAGCTGAACTCAGCATGGAGTATATTTTCAGGGGACGGAGAAAGATGCCTAATGAAAAAAGTAAGGCCAGAAATGCTTGTCAGAGTTTCCATACCAAACAATTTGTTCAGCCAGCAGACCTGTAAATCAGAGACTATTTTCTTTTTGGCACAGATATAAATGAAACCTTCTAGTCAGGAAAATATTTTTCATTATGTGCTGTGTAACCTTCTATTCATAGAGTCATGTTATATCCTAAAAATGTGTCTAGAATGTTCTGTAAATCAGTATAGTTTTACCCACAATCTCCTAGCAGCTCTATGGGTATCTCAACTTTCACAGCTTCTCTTCTGCATGTTTGTTTTCCACAACATCATATTCAAACCAGAGAAGTAGTTCTGGCAGCTTTCCAGCAAATTAGGTCCATAAAAACATATTTTGCATTACTTCAAAATGGTTTGCACTGTCTCACTATAAGCAGACACATAGCTGATTTGATCTGTTAAAGGGACAGAAATAAACTTGGATTTGTAAATTTACATCTGAATACAGAACACTTTCTTCTAAGAACTAATTGTACCTCAAAAGGCAAATAAAACGGAAAGAGGCTCCTATAAAACTGTTTTATGAGTGGATTCCAAAGCAGCAGCAGGACAAGAATACCAAAAATAGTCAGGACTCCAAGTACTTGTTAAGTAGCATTTTAAGTCTTCAATACATTTATTATTTGCACCACACCACCCTCTAATTTAAAAAACAGACAATTCTTAATTTAAAACATTTTTCTTACTGGAGCAGCTACAGCAGCTCTCATCTATGCAAATATATGCAATTATTTTTCTCCATCAGCCCTACTGACTAGAGGTGTTATCCTATTTTGACAAACAAATCAGCTTTGGATTCAACTTCACATTTCTTCCTACGATCACAATGTTACCATGGCCACAATTCACAAGGACTTAGTCCTGGACTACGGCCTACTCATACCTGTCACACTAAACACAAGGTAGATAGAACCAGCATCTGCTTCAGACTCCTTTTTAACCCAACACAGGCACTTTCAGGCAATTGCAACACAACCCTTGACCTCACACGTGCTGCCTACCAGGAGCTCAATCCCCTAGCAAGACTGTGCTGCTTCTTCATCCCATTGCACAGTGCCAGATGCAGTCTCAACCTCATTCCCTTATGCCAAAAGTCTTATGATCTAGCAAATAGGAAACTTGAAAGGTAGATGCTTATGGGAATGGGTTTTCCTTTCTGTTTCAGCTCCTCATTGCTCATATCAGGACACGTCTTTCACCTTTCTCCCCACAAAGCAGACACCACATCGCTCAGAGGTTTCTACGGTGCCCTTCAGCTCTCTCACATAGCTCCAGTGCCACAGAACCATTTAATGCCAGAGAGACCCTAGCAGTAGCCTGAAGTATTACCTGGAGGTAAGTTATATTGTTGTAACTTACACTAAACAATCAACTTTGCATCAAGACTTGCCTCTCTGTTACTTTACTTTCTCAAGGGTGCAACTACTTCCTCCGTTCTGGCAGATACCACAGTGCCTGAAAAAATACTGTCAATATTGGTCTAAAAATCCAACCCAAATGTAAAATCAATATAAACACCTTTCAATAAGATAGTTTCTCCCTGTTGGAAGTCAGTTTAAGCAATGAAAGAAAATATCTGCTAGTACAATTGCAATGTCTGCCTTGGCAGATGTCTTGCCATGCTGGAGAAGACCTGTCAGGAGACTCAGGACAAAACAGCAGAAAATTACTGAGACTCTTCCCTGAGTGAAGAAATGTATTTTCTTAAATCTAGAGCAACTCAGAGAAGTACTGACTGATCCAAAAAGTCACTGATACCCTTCAATTTGAGGAGATTATTTTAGCTCTTCTGCCGGTTCAGAATACCTGCGACAGTTATCTTTTCCAAAGTACAGCCAAGACCTCCAAGGTGCTAGGAGGTATTGCAGTACGAAGAACATTTTATTTTACATGGATGTGCTCATCTTTCTAGAGTATATCCTCTCCATCTCCCAAACAAGAGCTATATGATCAGCCTGAACAGTTGCAGGGACTGATTCACACAGCCACGAGCAGGCCTTCCTTGGCCCCTTATCATTATCAAAAGAAGAAATTGTCTTCAAAGTTGAACTTTCCATTTCTTCTCAGCTCTTAGACATGAAAAGAGAAGGTAAAATAGCCTGTACAGGAAAACAAAAAGATTCATTGTGCAACAACACTTGGCTGTCACTCATGTTACACAAGGCGGGAGAAAAAATCATACCGTTTCTGGCTGGTAGAAGGCTGGTTTTAATATTGGTGGTTTACCCTATTTGTCTTTTTAAAATCACTTTCATATCAGAATCTTGAGATAGAAACTTTCTACTAAATTTCTAGAGTGAGTAACTATAGGATTGGTGAGTGACAGAAAAACATAGCAAAACTTGAGACCTGTTGTGAAATGGGAATTGCCTTTCCAGCCAGGTCTCCAGCTCCATGCTGGGGTGGTGAGATGTTCCTCTGTGCTAGAAGAGGCTAATGCCTCAGCTGAGTGCACATGGGCAGCTCATCACTCCATGGTCAGTCTCACACTCCTAGGGTAGGAGGTAAAAAGCTCCAGAACAAAGAGGCAAACTTGGAATTTGGTGGCTAAAGAATCTTGTGTTGTTTTCTTGAGATGGAGGGCAGATCATTGCACACTCACAAGCTACTGTTAAAACCTGATGATCAGTCTTGATATTCTGTGAAATTTGGAAAGAGGCAAGGATCAAAAAGGTATGTTAAACCCCATAATTAAGATGACACAGTCAAGGCGTTTCAAATTCTAGTGTTGTTTTTTCCATGCGGAAATGGTGCAGTACTGGATCAGCAAAGTCTGCTTCTCTAAGATGCTATGGATAAGATGTGGATTGCTTTGTGTGAACAAAACAATATTTACTATTAACAGTTTAAAACTATGATTTTTTTTTTTCCCACTGTGGAGCCTTCTTTTCCCCAGGCTGAACAGTCCCAACTGCCTCAGCCCCTCCTTGTATCAGAGGTACTCCAGTTCCATAACCATCTCCATTGCCCTTTACTGGACTTGCTACACTAGCTCCATGTCTCTCCTGTACTGAGGAGCCCAGAACTGGCCTCAGCACTCCAGATGCGGCCTTGCCAGGGCTGATTAGAGGGGAAGGATCTCCTCCCTTGACCAGCTGCAAATATTCCTCCCAGGAAGTTGTTGTTTGCTGGAAGGGTACATTGCTGGCTTACAATCAGCTTGGTGTCTATCCCCGAGCCTTTCTCTGCAGAATTGCTTTCCAGGTGGTAGGCTCCCAGTGTGTGTCTGGAGTTGCTCCTCCTCAGGGGAAGGACCTTGCATTTCCCTATGCTGAACTTCGTGAGCTTCTTTTGACACCATTTCTCTAGCCTGTCCAGGTTCCTCTGAATGGCAGCATAGCCTTCTAGTTTGTCAATGACCTCTTCCTACTGTGTTTCATCTACAAACTTGGTGAGGGTACAGTCTGTACCAGTAATTTAGCAAAGGTTTTAATCAGCATTGGTTCCAGTACTGATGCCTGATGTACATCACTAGGAACTGGCCTACAACTGGACTTCATGCCACCAACCAAAACCTTTTTAACTCAGGCGTTCAGTCAGATTTCAAACCACTTCAGCACTCACTTACCTAAAACATATTTCAGCAACTAGTCTATTAGAATGCTACTGGAGAAGGCATCAAAAGCCTGTTTGACAAGATAAACAACAACCACTAGTCTCGCCTTGTCCACTGAACCAGTCATTTCATCCCAGAAGGCTTTCTAGTTGGTCAGGGATGACTTTTCCTTCCTAGTCTATTCTGACTACTGCCAGTCATCTTTTGTCCTTATATGGTTAGTAGTTAAATATCTGACTATAACTGAAAATTAACCAGAAACTTGAGAAATCAACAGTGTCAAAGAACTATTTCCTGTGCTTCATGATTTTTACTACATGGTATGTCAAGTCAATATTATACAGCAATTTCAATTCATTTTCTATAGCTGATCATGCATTTTATTCTTGCCTCCATTCTCTGTGCTTCTCGTGGACTTCCTCTTCTGGCTCAATACATCTAATTGCTCAACTGCAACTACAAGACTGAAGAGTATTTCTATAGTATTTCAGCCTGCAGTGTGGTAAGAAAAGAAACGTGTCTTTACTAACGCATCTTCAAAACCCACAGGAAGAAAACGGAATTTGGTTCAAAGCCTTTTAACTCCTGAGGAAGTGATCCCGACGGGCTATTATATAGAAGGCAATGACGACCATCCTTTATCTCCCAATTTAACAGTTATAGGTAACTATTTTAATATAAAATAATTTCTGTCACTCTTGTTCCAAGCTCCATTCTGGAAGGACAGGTATTTTCTGCAAATGCCTAATAAAATCTCATGTGCCTTCATGTGCCTTTGAATTAATAGTGTATGGGTGGCCTTTGCTGCTTAGGCTACAAGTTATCTATCTCTATCATATCTAAAGTGTCCATGAACATTCACTAATACATGCTGATATGAACTATGGGCATTACAACAGCATCAAGGCCAGAGGATTTCTAGGCATCTGTAAGTATGCTGTAGATGGAGGAGGTTTCAGAGTCTTGGATTTGGAAGGAGCACCTCAGTTCTAATCTAGGCACCAGAATCCATTTGGATATATTGCCACCAGCTTGGAGACATGCTGGGGTGTAAATATGAACTTGAATAGGCAGAAGTGCACTTCTGCATTTCATTTACCAAAAGCCTTTTTTTCTCACATGGGTAATGCAGAGTCCAAATGACTGTTTTAAAAACTACAGTCATAACACACAAAGCCTTGTTCTTGAAGCAAAAGGTAATGCATGCTGATAGAGGTCCTTCCATATGTTTCAAAGTAACCGGCCTTGCTGCTAAATACAATACTGGTCATGTCTTGTGCAAGAAATTCATCCTCCTCATGCTGCTTGTCCTCTAACTGTAACAAGGACAAGTGAATGCTCTGTTTCTTATCAGAGTGCTGGTATCTCTTCCTCCTTTCGGAGAGTTCATCCAGCTGGTTTATAGCTCTCACAGCTAAGCTAAGAGGGTGGGGGAAGGGGATTAGCCCAACAGTTTCAGTAAATTGCACACATTCATCACCCCCTTGACTTCTACACTCAAGTTCTTTCCTTTTATGGCAGATGTAGGGCAAATGATATAATGGTAAGCCATACAACATGTGTACATAGAGAGCTGGGGATGTATTTCGTATATCTTTGCAAATCTTGTTTTGCAAATTTGTCTTAGGGAATTTGGAATTTAGAGTCTGATAAGAAATTTCACTACAAAGGATAACTGAATCTCTATCAGCGGCTATGTGCTCTGTCAGAGCAAAAGAAAAGATAGGAAAGGATAGGAGATTATATTACAGGGTGGAAATATGGAAGGAAGGAAGGAAGGAAGGAAGG
>VZTE01003827.1:2180-34030 GCA_013397775.1 Eulacestoma nigropectus | reverse complement strand
ATATGGAAGGAAGGAAGGAAGGAAGGAAGGAAGGAAGGAAGGAAGGTTGGTTGCATTCATGATGCAAGAGTGCAAGCATAGTCCATTAAATTCTACTTTTTATGTCAGTAGCAAAATTCTCCATAAAGCTGGGGTTTTACTCTGGGCCTGTGCTAGAAAATTAATTTACATAGCTGTTATTGTTTCATGGAGAAAAAAAAAGTGGGGTTTGAATGAAATGATAGTAGAAAGACACCATTTTCTTCATGTGGAGTGGGCTGTTGTGAAAGAAGCTTACTAAATTAAATCCTTAGCACAGTTTCCAGAGTATAAGGTGAGTTTTGGGAGGGATGGGAGATTTCTCTTGATACATTTGGAGTGATCTTTCATGTTATGAAGCTCTGATCATCTGGCTTTCTCCATAGGACTTCAGTGGAACATCTCCAATTTTTGCTAAATATGGAGTTGGCCCAATAAGGTTGCACAGAAGTACAAAATGAGGATAATCATGCGTAAGTGTGTAGGCATTTAGGATTTCATCCAAATTAATCCAAAGAGAAAATTGTATGGTCCTGATTCTCACCTCACACATTTTCTATCACAAAGTATCCTGTTATAAATCAGAAATTATTTATTTTCCTGCTAAATGTTTTGCACAGATACTAGAAACTCAATGCATTAACCACTACCATTTAATGTACCTTCTATTGAGGGAGCACTAACTCTCAGTACCACACCTTTAAAACAATTTTTCAGGAAAAGTGGAAGTGTTGCAAAGTTTATCCTTATACTTTGTTGTGCCC
Source organism: Eulacestoma nigropectus (assembly GCA_013397775.1). NCBI lineage: Eukaryota > Metazoa > Chordata > Aves > Passeriformes > Eulacestoma > Eulacestoma nigropectus. The sequence goes on along the minus strand of VZTE01003827.1, from coordinate 33,248 downwards.
TTGATATGTTAGCAGGCTTTGACCCCATAGAGCACTTTAAGTGGATGAAAAAGGTATATATTTATGTTGCCTGACTGCTATCAATAAATGCAAAAGTGCCAAGCCATGTAACATAAGACTTTTGAGAAGGTGTTAATGATGTACAACTGGTGAGTTACCAACAGTTTTCACCATACCAGTCACTCAAACATGGTATAAGCAACTTAACTTTATGAAAATAATGAACATGAATTTTTAGGTGAAAATAGTGGTTCTCTGAAGTCTTTCCCACCATGATCTTCCATTATCCTTCTGCTTCAAACTACACTATTCATTATTGGCAGTATCCTTAAGTAAGTTGAACCAACACATCTATACCAATTCTGAACCTTGCCTTGGTTTCACAACAGGATTTGGGTGATGGGAAGCTACAATTGTTCAAATCCATACATTTCCACACTTTAGGGCCTGCAAATCAATGGAAATTTTCTGACAGAAAGTAGGTAAACCTGTTCTGGATAAAAATAAGGATGTCTCACACAGCTCCGTCATACCACCTTGTTTTTTCAATGTAGTAAATAAAATTTCCTTTGTCTCTTCTACATTCTGGGAGTTGATTGAAAACACAGATTTATTTTAGGCTAGCTTTGATCAGAATGCTCATCCCTCAGTAAAACTGCTTGAATTTTTCCACTGATATATTCTAGCCTGAGTTGGAAGACTTCTAGAAATGCTGATTGGAAGGGATGTCTGGAGGTCATTGAGTCCAGCCTTTACCATAAAGCAGGATTATTACCAGCACTAGACCATGTCAACTCCCTCTCTACTTTGCTGTCATTTTTTGAAAGTCAGTTATCCCATGACGGTATCTTGCAACAACAAGATAAAACAGAAGAAGAGGGAAAGACTTGCTGAAAAAATCTAAAGGCAGCTGGGGACTACTCTGGTCTTGATTTTAAAGCATTTCTTCTTCTCTGTCATCCAAGAGTCCCGGTGTTCAGTGAAAAGCAATTAGGGAATGGGCATGTCAAACATGCTTCAAGGAGGCTGCTGAGAGAACAGTGGTAAGCATCCACTCCGGAGAGCAAAAATGAAAATAAAACTGAGTTAATGTATGTAATAAGCTACAGTTACTGGGCCAGCAGAAAAACAGGCCTCCTCAAAGATTTAAGTCCTGCATGAATAATCTATTACTCTTTTGGAAGAAGTGACCTAACCCAGCACAGGACAGCAAGAGTGAACAAGTCATTCGCCACAAACCCTGGCAGAAATACTTGGAATGAAAAATAGTAGAAAACACCCTAGATCCTTTTTCCTTCAAATAATCAGTTTCATCTGATTAAGGAATGCTGAAGAATGGTGAAGAATGCTCTGTTTAGAAATGTGAAATTGCAGTGGGTGACAACTGAAGGATTGTGGCTTCCCTGTGAAAGCTTTCCTTGGAGATGGCTGGTACTGCAGTGCAGGTTGGCGTGTGCTGGTCAGACACTGGGACATGTCACACTGCAGCAAGGACCAACAACATGCTAAAGGGTAAAAAAATGCACAGCATCCTGAAGGTCAAAAAGCAAGGCAAGCTTGCAGCTTTGGTAGCAAAAATGTCAATCTTTCCAGAGAAGGCAACAGAATTGTGATTGGCAGAGCTGCACTGAACTACCTCAGACCCCAGCAGTTCTCTCCTGCCTCTTCACTCTAGGTTATTCTACCTTCAGCAGCTACTCCAGGTAGCCTTTGTGTGACCTCTGACTAGTCCAAATCACCTATCTCCCCATCCTTCCAGGCAGGAGGCAGGATTGACTTTGAATAAAGCCAATCCTCTGCTACCAGAAAAAAAGTGACTCTGTCACTGAGGGGCTGCTGGGGACAGCTATGAGATGTGTGGTGAGAAGGGCATTCAAGGCATTGCCAAAGGCATCTTCGGGTGGTAACTAACTGCATGCAGAATTAGCTGGATCTGAATCATTCATAGGTAGCTTTGTGGGTGTTTTAGTGATAAATGATTGCTGTAGATCATCAGGTAGAGTAAAATGGCAGAAAAAATTAGAGATTTGCAGAGAACTGCAGTTTACTGTATTTTGGCCATGAAATCAGAGCTCTGAATCCACAAGCATTATTACTCTATTATTCCATGTGTTTGTACCTAATGTATACACACATCAGTATACAGCCTTGCAGAGCACTTTCTCATCTGTCCCCTGAAAGTGCTCAGAGCACTTTAAATGTGCATTTAGCTTCTCAGGATTAGCAGTGAGTTATACTGAGGTGTCTTGAATTCAAGGACATTAGAGATTTTGGTTGGGGGCTCCGGTGAGTCAAGGATGTTAAAGCTCATAGTTCATGCATGAAGCGTGTGAATCCTCTCCAGTTTAGTTTGAGGACAGCAACAGAACAAAGGGCTTGTCACACATGCTGAGTCATTGGAAATATGATCACATGAGGTTAGAGTAGTCTACATAAACGATGTTAAGGTCATATTTTGTTTCTGCTGTGTTTCAGCTGGTCCTGTTCTGGAAATATAGAGCAGCTCCTTTTCCGGGTTTCATAGAATACTATACAGCCAACATAGATGGAATTCTAGAATAACTTTACCTAGAATGTCCTTTATGCTTCACAATTCACCATAGATCCTCTTTAGCTATCTTACTTCTACATTCACATGGCCAGCAGAAAGAGCCAGACATCCAAACGGAGCATTAAAGTCATACAATCTTACCTTTTACAAGCTAGGGAAACCTTGCTTAGTAACTTCTACACCAAGATTATAGTTTCTGTTGGAGCTTTATGTATATCTTTTAGAATAACTATCCAATTACGACTCTTGAAACTTCAGGCACATGAAAACATATCACATGCCCAAATCACTCCAAAGCTTAGGTAGTTTCTCTTTTAAAGATTTCTGTTTCTTTTTTCATCTGCTTTTCTCATCCCAGCTTTCAGCCACTTGATCTCAATATGATTTTTTTTCTGTTAAACCAGATCTGTCATTATCTGAAGTATTTTTCCATGTAAGCATTTCTAGCCTGGAATTAATTAACTTCTAAATTTTCTCTTGGATAAATAAAAGAGACTAATTTGCTTGTCTTAATGTGCCAGGTATGTTTTATAGACTCTGAGTTCTGCTTATAAACTTTTTCTGAACACACTCCAGTTTCTCAGTGTCTTTTTTGAAGAGAGGACACAAGGTCTCTACTTTGGTAATGCTCTTATTCATGTTGGATACAGAGATAATAGCCCTTTTCCTATTTTGATTGCCTCTTGCTTCTGCAATAAAGGATGGCATTCACAAACTTATTGCTATGTTGTCATAAGACCGCATGCTTCGTGGGCTGCCTAATACGATTTTTATGTGTTTCTCAGATTGATCCACATGGTAAATTTCCACGTTTTATGAGGAGATTCTATCCTTACTGTTTGGCTAGCATTCTGAACCAGTACTGATGTATTGCTCTGTTTACTAGCTGACTCTTATCAGTACATATGGATGACGTAACCAACACAACTATTTACAAATTCCTCTTCTTGTATTCTTTCCTACTTTCACTATCACTGGTTTCATAAGTCCTTCCCATACACTTCAAAAGTCATTGAGCATTGTTTGCTCAAAATTAGATCTCTAAGAAGCATCCTGGGAATAATCTTCTAGCACACTAGATTGACATTTTCAATTATTTTCAAACAACTTTTAATAAATGCCCATTAAAATCTCTGTTTTTAATACAGTTGTAAGTCTGGAATGTGTTTCTTTTATCTGCACACCAAATCACCCAGTCAAATACTCATTTGTTCCTCTTTATTACCCATGCAACCATAAAAATGAAAAGCTCATGTAGATTCTGCAGTATCCCAAGTGTGCCTATTGACTACAGGACACAAATGTACCAGATCCAGCTTCACAGGACTTTGGCCAGTTGGCTGTGAGCCACTGTTCTCTGCAATAAAGAATAGTAGACCTTAAACTGGCTGATGTGCTACCAAACTGCTTAAATGGCTATTGCCAGTTCCCACACATTTCACTTACAGATGTCATGGTAGCACAGAGCAAACCCTAGGGCTGTTTTGGGCAATGCTGGTGAAAAATTATGATGATGATGATGATGATGATGATGATAAGCTAGCAGCACTCTTACTTCTCTCAAAGATCAAATTTCATCAGAAAACCAAGGTTAGGTTATGAGGCCTGTTATCAAAACTATCATAAATGATTTGCTGTAACAACCCTTCTGCAGCTTCACTCAACACCTATGCCAGGTGCCCAGTTTTATATATACTGTGATTATCCTATTTAAATTTACAAATATTGGCATCAAATCAAAATTTCAGCCCTCTGCTACTCTCTCAGGGTTAGTTTATAAGAAAATGTGCATTATCAGGGTAGAAAAGCTTCTTTCAGCTAAGGAGTGTTGTACTAATTTCTTCAATTTTGTATGTCCTATATGATCATTTCACTGTGAGAATTTTTTAGAATCCCTCCCTTCACCCCAACCATGTTCATCAGAAATTTTTTAAACCAATACTTTTAGCAAAGTTTGGTATGTCACAGTGCTCCTCCTGCATCAGAGAGAGTGGGGCCCTGGCATAGAGCTGTGGGTGTATCTTTCACTCACTCACTCATGTCTCTTCCTGCAAGCTCCACTGGCATCAGTTGATTTGATCTCAGATCTCTTACCTGTCATAATCTAAGCTTCAGGGCTTCACTTGATTTGGGTAAACACCTTGTGAGCCAGGTGCTTAGCTAAACCAGTTCACATGAAACTGTACCCCTGCACTGCACTGAAGGCACAACGGACCACAGATCTATACATTCTCTAGCCAGGTGAAAAAAGCCATAAAAAAGAGATGCCAGACCTGCTGTTCTGTGACTGGGCAGAAAATGTCAGCAGTGACAGGAGAACCCCAAAAAACACGGGAAGACATAAGTACAGGTCCTGTGTGGCATAAATTAATTCTGTACAAGCCACTTTGCTTATTTCTACCTGTTTCTATTTTTTTGGTGTTTTGCTTATTTCTACCTGTTTCTATTCTTTTGGTGTTTTACTTAATCCCATTGAGAATTAAGGACAAGCTATGCATTTAAACCATAGCTTCAGTTGATCCTCTGAGTCACTGTCTTGAATAACCTTTGAATGCAAAGGTAAGGGCCACATAACATATCTGATGTGCAGATAGAGAACCATGTTGGAAAAGTGCACAATTTTATGAGTCAATATGCCAATCGTTTAGCCACAGACACTGTCAAATCCCATCAAAGATTGATGGGAGATCCAAGAGATGGGGGGTTTAGCACAGTGGAGGTTAACCACACCTCTAAAATGCTTCAATAATACATTAGTTGCTTTATTTAGATTTTCTAGAGGAGATTGTATGTTACATAAACACAATTAAAAAGACAAAGATAACTTATTGTAAAAATAGTATAAATATTTGAGAAGGTACAAAATAGTTTGGGGTCATTATGTTATGTATATTATATTAATAATCCAGAGTGATGTTTAAGACTATTTTTTTCAACTAGAGACACCAGATTAATTTTAAGATGTAAAATAACAGAGTCCACTGGTTCAACTGTATGGTACAGTTGATTAAAATCACACATATATAATCTAGCTGTACCTCTTCTACACTGACAAAATGACAGTTATTGATAAGAATCCATTAGGTTTTAAGTTTCGTAGAGCATGTGATTTCTTGAGGCTACTGAATACATCTTTTCCATCTCAAGCTAATACCCTGGGATAGTTCAGGTACAGAGTGTGAGTTCATGGTAACTCTCTGCACATTACCCTGGGTTGTGAGATAAGTATCATGTTTTCATATATGATGCATTTTGGAAGGAGAATATGCTCTGAACTATGAGTTTAACTTGTCAGATTAAAGAAGGATTTCTTGTAAGAATCCAGGAGAATAAAGCAAAAAAAAAGGTTGCCATTTTATTAAATAGACCAAACTGTCTTTTTTTTAAGGCAATAACTTCCCTTTTCTTCCAAATACCAACCTGATTACATGATTTTGCAAACTTTGAACAGAACTGAAAATCAAAAGTGTCTCTTGGGAAAACTGACATGAAAAATTTTAGTGTGTCGAACCAGGGAGAAACATTTCATTTGGAAGCAGTTTGACAATACATTGTGGCCAAACTCTGTGGCTTTCAGAAAACTGTGTCTTAGTTATATGTAACCCATCTGCTCCCACAACAACTATATGGTTGTGTTACATTACCTATTCCACACTGTCATCTGACTGGTCCCTCATGGTGCATCACAGAGGGATTTTATCCATTATGCATCCCGCCAAAATGTCCTGGCAGATGGAAGAGGGTATGTGGCAGCTGAACCACGATTTCCATGAAGAATCACAGAAATGCAGAACGTTTTTAATGTTGGATGGAGCAAAAATGTTATGTTTCTCACAGGGAATGTAGAAAAAATTCCTTTTGATTAAAAGTGTTCTGATACTTGCAAATTGAAAGAATTAAGCCAGCCTGCATCCCAATCTCCCAGGCTCAAATTTTCACTTCTGGGACAAAATGTTTGCAGAAAGCTAACTCTTTACATGTTTTAAATAACTTCATCAAATAACAGCTTCTTTATTAAATGGTTCAAAGGCTGAAAATCCTAGCTCCAGGTTAGAACTCACCTCCCAACACTCAATCTGCATATTTTTAAAAAATTAAGTTGAAGTGTGTCAATTTAGTTTACTAGTCAGTGTGGACTAATGTTTTGGCCCCATTAATGCTGTCCAGTTCAGCAGTCAGAGACTGAAAAAGTTCATGCCTCAAACATTGATATAAGTTTTGTTCATGACAAAGAAGCTGCAACCGAAGAAGCCTCCCTGAAGACTGGTACTTTGGACTGAAAATCAAACTGCTGATTAGATAAAGGGAAACCCATTGTTCCATCATCTCAGGCGGAGGGGAAGGTATGCACCCACAAAAGGCCAAAGCCACCAGCTGCGCTGAGTTTGGGGTGGGGGGTAGAGCACAGCTCACAGAAGCCAGGTTTCACAGACGGCCCCCCCAGCTGGGGGGGGAAGAGGAGGTATCGGGTGCGTGGTGTAACCTCTGGTCAGAGGCAATAAACCCCCATCCTCCATTACACAAACTGGCCCAGCTGTGGAACCCCCCAGCCCCACAGGCCACATCCATGGGACTTTCACGTGAGAGGCAGCTGAGGGGATGTCACAAACCCATCAAAGACCCCCCAAAGTGCAGGCCTTGCACCACAGGACTGCACGTGATGCAACAGATCCAGAGTCTGCTGCAAGAGACTACCTCCCCCCCCTACCCCGCTCCCCCAGGGGGACATGCCCGGACATTGCCACCCAGCCTAAGGATATATATTAGCTCATGGGATTCCATGCAGACTGGGGGACCTTCACCACCAGGGAGACCTGCTGAAGAGGATCATCAGGACGCCAGTGGGACCCACGGAGTGGTAATATTTCTTTTACTCTGTCTCTGGCACTCCCTGTCTCCCCTGCTTATTCTCCACTCCTTTCTCTCTACTTCTTTCTTTCTTTCTCGCTCTCTCATATTCACTATACAATAAAACCCATATTATTGTCACTGGCATATGGACTCGTCTGCACCTTGATTTGGGCAAAGGAATTTCTAAAGAACCCTAATATTAACTGGATCTTAACTAGCAGTCAGTTTGAAACTGTTTTATTCTGAATTAGTGCTAAATGACAGTGCATTTGAGCAGCTTCAATAATACAGGTTTTGGCCCAATAAGGATATAGGTTAATAGTTGTATGGTGATGTAAAAGCCCAAAGCTATGCTCAATTTATATACCAGCAGAATGCAGACATTAAAAATGCATAATCTCTCCCTTTAATGTCAAAAAACTATGAAAAAACTTCATTTTTCCAATCCTCATGAAGATGTGAGAATCACTGAAACTGTTTACAACCACCACTCTAGCCACACTAGGAGACTTTGTTGCAAGGCATTCACATGGGGTTTTTTTAAGATCTGCTGAGAAGGGAGAAAGAGTCTTCTTCTTCTGCCACAGCATCTCCAGACCAGGTCTGGATCAGGGTCTGCATCAAAGGGTCCTGGTCCATAGCCATACCATTCCTGATGATATGCATCTCCCCAGGGATGGGGGAGAAGCCCTTGCCTCTAGCCTCCCACAATGTCTCTCCCTAGCCAAAGAGCCTCAGTCTATAGATGGGCCATATTCAGGCCCTGAATGACCTCCACTCACAAGGCACTTTCACTGGTCAAGAGAGGCTTCATCCAATTTTTGGCAGTATAGTTACACTGTGCATAGCTGAAATGGGGAGAGAACAACTTGAATGCTGGGTATTTTATTTCATGTCTTGCTATAGCAAGCAGCCATGTAAATTCCTGCAGGGAATATATGGTAGGCTGGGTTTCAGTTTGCTAAGCCTGACCTGGTGCTGTTTGCTGGCTTTAAAAGTAACAAGAATGATTACGTGCAGAGCCAGCCTGCCAGAAGCAGATCCTGAAGTTGCTTTGCCAAAAAGGCAAAACATCCATTCTTTGAAGCAGCTCAGAACCATAAAGAAATACACTGCAAAATCACGTCTATCAATAAAGTGCATGAGGTACAGGAGAAGAGTTTCTGCTGTAGCAATCACTGAGAACTAAATGCATTAAAATCAAGGGTGCTGGTTCAGGTTTGTTCCTTCTATCTCACAATCCCTCTCTAGGAGTTTTCTACAGCAGGGTCTCAGCTGACCGCCTCTAGAGCCAGCAGAGAACTTCCAACTGGCTTTAACATGAGCTGAATCAGAGTAAAGGGAACATTGCAGCACTGTCAGGAGCCACATGATCATGTCTATACAGAACTGCACCAGACCATCATCACTCATTTTTTTTTCAAAGCAAAAATGAGACATGTCAGAAGCGATCATCTTGCACCATGTTAATTATCCATCTAGAGGGCATTAATACTGCACAGGTAAATCTTCTTGTCTGTATTTGTCTCAACACAGTCAAGTAGAACTTCTATTTTTCCTCTCAACCCATAGGTTCACTCAGATTTAGAAGTGAGCACCCTCATCATTCTGCACCAAAATTAGAACCAAGACAGAATCATCAGCTAGCCATTCACAAACTTTGTCAGTGGTTTTTTACATTCCCTTTAGTACACAAAGAATTATGCTAAATTGGTTCTTCCAAATAAGTAAATCGGAAATGTGAGGTATATTTAGTCTCCTTTAACATTTTTAAAACAACAAGAATTCCTTATTGACAAGAAAGGAGCCTGCAGAAGCTTATAATTTCCTTGTAAACTGCCATTATTTTTACTGATATAAAAGCAGAAAAAAAATACAGAGCTGGGCTTTTCTCTGTTAAAGTAAGCAGGCCTAAGTTTACAAAAAAGAAGATCAACAAGGGCCTTAATCTTTCCCCCCAACAATGTTACTTCTTTTAGTGTAATTCTATAAAGCAATGAAATGTCTGCTGTGGGAGCAGCGACGGTTTATTCAATACCCCCTTTCTCCTTCTTGAACAGGTGCACATTCCTTCCAAAAACCTGGGGTAAGTCTACAGTGTCGCAGTGTGTATGTGTGTCTCTTGAACGTGTGTGCACACCTATCCTGATGCATGGCCTGTCCTGCAGGGTGTGCCACACTGTGTACTGCTGATTTGCATTCCTGTCTGACTTTTGATAAGGACCTGACAGATAAATAAACTAATCTTACATTTCTTTTTTAATGACAGTATAGTGCCAATAAGATCTATTCAGACACTCCTTCACTATTGCAAAGTGCTAGTTTGGAACAAGATATATACAAAGGATTGATGGAGAATACAAAGTGCATTGTGTTAAGATAAAACACTACAACAAAATGTTCCTAAAATCACTGCTCGTCAAATTATCATTTTTTAAATAAGACACTGTGATAGAAGCCGGTCTGAGGCAAAGTTTTGCATGACAGTCAAGACCATTTGAAACAGTGCTGCAAGTGTTTCATGCTTAGTAATGAGTACAGAGGAAAGCAGAGAGACACCTCTGTGACAAATGGACACAGGAATCAGTGTGCAAGCTCTTCTACTGGACAGAGCTGATTGGAGTTTTATGCCCTGAGCCATTTTTACTGCAAGAACAGCAGGTGTAGTTACAGCATTTTGATCTTAAAAAATTAAGACTTTATGTTTTACTTCAGTTTCAGTTTTATTTAATAACACCAAAATTTTTAAAAGAAGGATTGAATGAAGCGTCTCATTCCACAAACAAATCATACATATTTTTTCACCTGCCCAACCTCATGACAATCTTTGGAGTTGACAGAGAATATTTTTCCTGTTTCTACTGCTGCACATCAGTCACAATCACAGAATGGGTAAGGTTGGGAGGGACCACACGTGGTCACATAGTACAACCTCTCTGTGCAGTCAGGGATATCCTAGAGATTGTTGCTCATGGTTGTGTTCAGACAGCTTTTGAATATCTGCAGTGAAGAAGCCTCCACAGCTTCTCTGGGAAATCTGTTCCAGTGCTCACTCACCCTCAGAGTAAAGAAGCTCTTGTCATATTCAGATGTGTTTCAGTTTCACAAATCCTGCAGCAAACTTAGTGCAAGATATGGATCAGTAAAAGGCACCACTAGACAAGCAGTAAGGACAATTTTCTAGGGCTTGATTGAGTAAAGTGCACATTTTGAGTGAAAAGGGTGTCAGCATGGCATAATAAAGTACCATGCAAAGACACCCAGGGTTGTTGTGAAGGAAGCACAAATGGTAAGTGAAGGAGGGCTGGGGCAAGTAGAGGAGGAATGGATTACAAGAGACACCCTGAGGTGTTATGACTATATTGCTCCCAATCCCCAAACCAGTCCATTAAGAGCCAGCTTGGACACTAAGGTGTACAGAAACCCATGTCAGACCCATGGTGACATGAGGAGAGGATCCATGGTGATTTAGGGAATGTCAGCAAAGACACTCAAAGACAGACGTTATGTGACAAGAGTGGCGGGAAAGGAGGAGAGACATAGCAAATGCAGAAGCCTGTGCCTAGGGATCTCTGCATGTGTGGGGACGTACAGAGCAGGGAGCACACCAGGAGCCAGGGAAGTCCCTGACAACTGCTTTACCTGAGAAAAGAATGAAGAGAAAGGTGCCTCTTCCAGTGTGAAGGAAGCTGCAGGGGCTGAGCAGGGGTTACAAATAAAGACAAAAGTTCCAGGGGTTAAAAGTAAAGATAAAAGTAAGACTACAAGCAAAGCAGAAGATGGAACCAAGACATTATTGAAGTCATGAACTGATGTGGCAAAGAAATGGTGGTGACATAGGTAATGGCAGAGGAGATAGGAAAAGCAATAGCATGAGAACTCTGTGCAGATGGTATGACCCATCACTGTCCTTTGTCCAGTGACAGGGAAACTACTCCGCCTTAACAGTCAAAAGCCAGAGGAAACATAAGCTGTGCACAGTAATCTGGGCAGGAACGTGCATGCAGTCTTCTGCTAATAGCTGCCTATCAGTTAATCCTGCAATTTAGTATGGGGCTCACAAAACTGAGAAGATGCTAGTTATCTGAGTATAAAATATGCTCTTGAAATCTACATGAGAAAATCCTCACCTTAAAAATACACCCATTTCCATGCCATTCTTTTATCTAAAACAACAGTGATATTTTCAAGAGATTTAACTTTCTGTAAAAGAAAGATAAAGTTAGTATTTACAGCCCATCACTAAAGCAGTAAGAAGACAGACACACAGCCTTGCCAGAACTGTTGGGTGTCTAGATATTCTAGGCAGGCCCAGAAATCCACATGTAAGTGGGTAATGCTCAGACACGTGTGTTACCCCAGTAAAAAGTTACACAGAATTATTATGAAGTCCTGGAGACTTGCCATGTTGAATACGTAAAAACTGAAAAGGCGTATTTTCTCCAAGTTTGTATTTGCATATTTTCAAACTTAGGTAGAAGTGTATGCCAGCGAGTATGTATGGCTTTGAGATCATCGTCTGCTGTAAGATTAAAAATTTGCTGGGTTGGAAAATACATGTCTTCCTTCCAGCTTTTCACATCATTCTTCGTGTAATAGTCTCCTTGCACCAAAATTCTGACAGAAAAGTTTCCAAATATTTCAGTGCAGAATGTCTCCACAGCAGTATTTTACACGGCTCTAGCCAAAATGCACATTCTCCAATGAAATTCTACACCTTTAAGTTCCTTGGCCAGTCATCTAAACATGAAGGAGTTAATTCTAGACCCATTTCTGTTTCTTAATTCCATTTCAGAGAAAATGTTAATCCTTTAATTATATAGCATGTTCAACTGACAAAATTACTTTCCTGTTGTTGAAAAGCTCCTTGTTATACTGAAGGCTTTTGATAAAATGTGGCAAAGGGAAAAAATAAAGATTTTTATTTTTTCTACTAACATGATTTTTACATAAAAATTCAAAGAAACATGCAATATTTTTAAGGGGATTATTATGTAGCCACAGTGGTTTCCCACTACATATCGCTAACACACTCTCTTCCCAGCACCATAAAGCCTCACGGTAAGAAAGCTCTGCTATCAGAGTTCGAGATTTTCAGTCAATGAAATGGGGAATTTTCAATTACAGTGAAGGAATTTAGCTTTTCGTCCCTAGTCCTCCTCTTTGAATATTGTGTTCTTCATTGTGATAGTAAGGTTATAAGGTGCATTAAACAGAGGAATAGGACTCTCTGAGGATGGATGGCTGGAAAGCACATGGCAGACAGCATTGCATTCAACCTGCTGAAATTGTGCTCTGGGGTTTCAGGAATAGTTCCCTGACGTGTTTTGTTTGTTTGTTTGTTTGTGGTTTTTTGTTGTTGTTGTTTGGTTGGTTTTTGGTTGGTTGGTTGGTTTTTTTTTGGTTGGTGGGTTTTTGTTTGATTGGTTTTTTGGGGTTTTTTATTTGGTGTTTTTTCTGTTCATTACATAGTGATACAGATAAGAACAACTGACAACATGGAGCACTGTCTCCAAGTTGAAACTGAAGTTACCTGCCCATCATTTCTTAATCCTGTATGCAGGGTAATCAGATCAAACCTCTCTGATCCCAGGACCTTACTGAGTCTTGTTCACCAGTGTTGTCCAACCATTTGACATCCATTTATCCTCTTAAACTAAAGAGCCTAGATCTGGGTGGAGCAGCACAAAAATGTAAAGCATAAGAAATATTTATTTGCAACTGGTCACTTTTGTGAAAAATAATGGTGAGTTTTCTACTGTGCATAAACATGTATGTAATCAGTTTCCAGTCTCCTAGCTCTTATCCCATTTTCTAACTGGGGGAAAATTTATTAAAAATCAGCACTGGGTTAAGCTCCTACTGTCTAATCTTATTACATGGGGCTGGTTGTGTTTCACACTAATAAGCTACGAGGTTAGGACATTAATCTACTGTAAACTAAATGCTCCAATGAAATGTGAGAGAAGAGATGGTAAAGAGCTTGCAGTGCTGCTGACTTGTATTGCGTGCTGTGCTTGTTAATGAAGACAAAGTTACAGACCGTGTTATCTGTGCTTTAAAACTGCTATTCAAGCTCTTGGGTTTTCCTTCAAAATGCAGGGACTTATCCCCGAGAACACTAACAATGCCATTAAAATAATACAACTTACAACATCTTTTTGTTATTTACAAGCTCATGACCTATCAGAGGGACGTCTTGATCAATGACAGAGATGGACAAAGAATAAAGGTGACAGGATAGAGCAAGTTGCATGTGGTTTGAGGCCTTGATTCTTGCCACATGGATGTCTGATTGCTACTTAGTTATATATCAAACCTGATACTGCATTAGGCCTGAATTCACCAGTTACACACTGATGTGCATTGTGCAAACACAAGCATTACTTTCCCCTCTGACTCAAAACCAGAACCTTTTATTTCAGGCTTTTTGAGATGAATAGGTGGTTGCCTCATGGGTCAAGAGTGCAGGTAAACTGAGCAGGATCATTAGCATTCAGTTCTTTGCAGACATGAGAACAGCTTAAAAACTGGGATTAGCTCATCTGGATGTTGTTTGGGACAGCAGTGCCAAAATAATGCTGGCAAAGCTCTTTGAGCTCTTTATATTGATGATCACTGCTGGTGCATACTACCATTGATCATCTGAAATTATTCTAATAACTACAAATCTCTATGATATAACTTTGAAGAATAATCATCGGATTTAAACTGGAAGTGCAATGAAAACTCATTTTCTATCTAAGCAGAACAAGTAGTATTTCTTGTTCTTAAGTTTCTGTGATGTTTAACTCATCAGGAAGAGTTTGTCATCAATACATAGCTCACCAAAGCAACCTGTGTCACCAATTAAAAAAACCAATTCCTTCCTCCTTATAAATGATGCAGCTAGAGGTATACTGGACATGATTCAGATTGAATGAGATCACAGAAAAACTTGAAATTAGGATAATACTTCTTGTTCTTAAGAACAAAAATTCCCCATGTGGATGTTAACCATGGTCCCAAGAAATGGGCCAAAAGTTAATCTCCAGATGTCACAGCAGTACATTGCATAACTTGGTCCACACCAAATATCCAGAGCCAGAGCCACAGCCCTTCTGAGGTCCTCTTCATCATACTCCAGAGAGAAAAGAGAGCTTTAAGCTGGTATCCAAGGTGACCGTTCCTGCAGAAAAATAAAGCAGATAAAGTGGAGCTCCTCAGCAGTGCATACTTTTCCATCATCTGCTTGTCATTGTCTTAAAGGGCAGGGAGTTTTTGTGGCAGCTCAGGTTGAGATCACATGCAGAGCAGCCAGGGAAGAGAGCTACCCTGGAAAAGACAGTCTTCTAGTGGATGTAGAACAGAGAGGGCAGAAAAAGGCCCTGTGAGGGCAAAGGATTTGTGTAAACTCCTGCCCAGGTGAAGGGTTAGTGGGGGTATAAGCACAGCCTTACCTTGCCCTCTGGCCTTAGTGGCTGAACCAGATCACACTGGTACACACACAGTACAGTTACTCATGCATTTCAACACGCTCCAAACTAATGCTCAGGCTGTTTGAAGGACATGTTCTGGTGTTTGTCAGTAACATGAACTGAGATAAAGAGAAATAAAGAATTCACAGCCAGGGAAAAGATCCAATAATGACTTAGAACTTAAAATTAAATCCACCCAAGCTCATACCAACATCCTTTTAGCATGTCAGTGGAGCAGGCACACAGATTTCAATGGTTTTATGTGGGGCTCATTGTATCTGCCTGCTACTGCCTCATTTTATTGCTTCAAAAGCATGTAAACCTCTAGGTAAGCAAACCCCGGATGGCATCCCAGGGTGATGGGAAAGGAATGACTTAGTGGCTAACCTTCCCACGAAACCAAAAGCCTGTGGTAAAGAGCAAACAAGCTCCAAAGTTAGGGCCTGTCAGTCAGATTGCTAGTGGACAAGCAACTCTTAAAATGTAATCCAGACCTCAGAATAACCCTCACTTATACCTTTAAAAGTTTGTAAACTCCTGCCGTTGGAGAACTGCAGTGAGCAGTGCCCCAGTAGTGGGCATGTACTTCCTGCCATCTAGAGGAATCCCAGAAGGTTCCCGATGGCTGGAAAAGCCAGGGTGCTGGAATTTCTTCCCCCTAAAGGGCAGCTCAGCAGCTGGTAAAAAGAGCAGCCACTTCTGCCACTGCCAGCCTCAGACTCCCAGGGGACTGCGAACTGCTGAGCAGAAGCTTTCCAGGAACAAAAGAATTTCTAACCTCAACAGCGGTGCCAGGAAATAGACTCTAATCCCAGGCAATTAAGTTTACAAGAAATACGCAGCCCGTGGGGGGATGCTTAAGTGTGGCCAGCAAGTTTTGTGTGGAGATTGGTTAATGCTCCTCCCTGCCCAGTCCTTCTCAGTCCCTGAGAGATCCACAATGCAAAAAGAGCTATATTCCTTCTAAATCTGGACACCAGGTTGAATGCACCTGCCATTTTTCTGTGCCCCACCATACTAAATTGGCTGTTCACAAAATATAAGAAAAACAGAACTGTTTTCACAAGGTACCTAGACAGGTTTCTGGGAAGGAACGCCAGCTCATGGTTCATGTTTGGCAGGAGTGATACAAAAAGCTGGATAGAGGAGCTGGGGTGTAGATTTCCCATTAGTTAATAGGGCCATTAGCTTGAGGGCCTCTGCAGTGTTTTCCTGACATGCACCCAGATCTACACGTAAATCTGCCATGGTGGAAGACATGTCAGGGCCTCCTCCCTCCTAGTTAGAAGGTGGTGACAAGAAAGATTTAAAACCATCTATCACTGCTTGCAGAAAGCAGAACCTCTAAAGAAAGGGTGTGCTCATCTGCAATTACAATGGCCAGCTGTAATTCATTGCTGCATGTGGTTAAAATGCCAGCTGACACCTGGCATGTGAAGTGCAGGGGTGTTTCAAATGGGACAACCAGGTGCCAGCTGGCAATGATGCTGCAAGCCGGAGTGGGAAGTGGGTGGTGTTTGGCTGTGTGGGCTGTGACAGGACACAGCCACAAGCCTGGAACAGTGAGGGAACTCAGGAAGGCGATGGGGGTCTGGAGCTAGAGCTATGCAGGCATGGAGACTGGGCATGAGGATTTAGGGAAGCCAGTGATCTAGTGAGGTGGGGGCTGGGCCAGGAGGCTGGGGCAGGGTTGAGCTATAACAGAGGGCAATGGAAGAAGACTAAGGAAAACAGAGCAAAAAACTAACTCAGGGACAGGGTGAGGGAAAGCCCTTCTCAGGGAGGCTCCCTTCTCACAGCAGTTCATCCCACTGGCCACTCCAATCTCCAGAAGACTGGGGAATTGCAGCATCTGCTGCTGAACCTCCTCTGCTGGCAAACCTGCTGGAGAGAGGATGAGCAGTGTGCAGCCAAGGGGAAACTCACAACTGTGAGAGGGGGTGCATATTTGCTTCAGACACCACAGAATTCCCCACATCTTCTAGTCCCATCATTCCTCTTCTCTCTGCTAGATTCATCTTACTTCAGCATGGGCTCCACACAGGGAGAACAATCTGCGACTGCCATCAGTTACTTCATTAGCAAAATTGGCAGTGGTTTTCAAGAACTTAAGAGACACAAGCTTTTTAACTAGAGGGAGCTTTTCAGCTTAATTACAGAGTGCCATGGTCTGCTGTTATAGTTGCCCCAAATGTCTGCAAAGGTAAGCATCTGATTTCTCAACACCCAAAGTACATTTCAGGTTTTGAAGCAGAAAGTGAAGCTAATTTTGAATTAGTCTTAAGTAACATAGAGGAGCTATTTCACTTAAGAAGAGGACTCAGGCCACCAACTAGCAGCAGCTGTTACGTTTAGGTTTGACACCCAGGAAAGGAATTTGAAAGAAGCAATCTTTTATAAAGGGGAGACTTCATTAAAACTCAAGGGTAGTTACAAAAGACTGATAGCTTAAAGGGAGTTAAACCCCTAAAAGTAGTTTAGATATGAAAGATGACTACTGAGACTCAGAAAATGTATGTACACCCAAGTAAGAAAGCAAACCAGAGAGGCAAAAGACTTCCAGTGTAATGAAAGCAGTAGGATTCTTTGAAGAGAAGAGAAAGTCTTCAGGATTTAGAAATTTGACACAGATTAAGTCAACAAACAAGAACATAAATTAGAGGAAGAACTACGGGAGAAAATTGTTAAACTGGATTTTCCATGGCAAATAGCATAAAGCTTAAAAAGAAACACTAGCAGATCATTCAGGTGTACCTGACTCAGCAAACCTGTGAAAGAAATGGGAGATGTCTGATGCCTACTAATGAGAAGATGTGCAACTTCTTTGCAATAGTCTTTACTGCTTCAGTAATGTCAATGAAATATCTGCTAAGATGGAGAACAAAAAGTGGAATTAAATTTGTCATCTTAACAGTTGTAGGTGACATACATCTGACAGCGATCAGGAATAAAGTTAACAAAAAAGGTCAGATAGGTAACAAAAATAGCAGTTACAGTCCAGTACATTGAAGAGTGTAAAATGTATCTGTATTTAGGCCATAAATAATAAAATGTGCTTATCCTAGCCATAACCACTTGCATTATACCACTGCTAGCATAGCTAGAAATAGTTTGCTTCTTTTTGTGTGCATTTACAAGTCTGAGTCTAGATTCCTTCTCAATGCAAGAATGATCTTAACTTATGAGCATGATTGTGATGATTTTACAGAGGTGAGAAGAACCTTTCTCAGGCTGAATGTTCCTAGAGCCCATCATCCTCTTTGGGACATTGATGGAGGCCCAACCTTTGAGTCTCCTTTTCTTCCTACTGAAAGAAAAGGTATTCTACCTTAAAACTGCCAGAGAGAGAAAACTTGTAAAAGAGTCTCCTATAGCTTTGGATTCCATTACTTCTGTATTAAGTTTTTTTTCTCCTCTCACTACTAGTTTTTCTTTCAGTCTAGTCATTTACTATTTACTTGGTGGTTTATTTTCAATTTTTTAATCACAGTGTCTCCAGTTCCCACTTTTTGCCTTTCTTTCTCTCCCCTGCCAGCCTCTTTCCATAACTGAGAAATGTCTTTCTTTCCTCTTTGCAGAGTCTGGCACAGTAATGAACAGATAATTGATAAAACATCCCACTCTCACTGTCCTTCCCTGGACTCATGAAGGCTCCAGCGCAAACATCACTTGGGTATTGGTCTGCGGCATAATGCTCCACCCTTCCTTGCTCTCTGCTGCACAGTGCTTCCCAGGACAACATTCCAAGCTGAGTTTTCAGACTTGCAATCTCTAAATGTCACGCAGATTCCTGGCTTGCTTTCTTCTCAGCTGAACTAATATATGTCCATCTAGCCTTGCAATCTCCCTGCTGTCTCCATCTCTCAAGTTTTCCCTGACGCCACATGTGTAGCCTAATTCTGCTGTCAGTAGGGCTCGTTCAAAACAAACCCTCCTGGACCAGTTTGGAGCCAATTTTCATTTACGCTACAGCTCAGTGTAAGCCAGAAGCAATGTACTTTTGTGCAAACAGTAATGGAGTTGTGCAGATACAAGCTGTGCTAATGTGCTTATCTGTGTGGGCCTCGCACATCCCATGGGAGACCCAGCTGGGCAGCAGCCAGCAATGGCAGCAGCAATCGGATGCAGGCAGGGAGGCAGCAGTGGGAGGGGGCTGATGTGCTTCTCCCTCTGCCTTCACTATCAGTGCAACCAGCTAGGGGAGCCTAGGCACAATTTAATCCTTCCAGTACATATGAGGGCTTGCTCTCTGTTTCCCTGCAGTCATGCTTCTGAGGAGTTATCTTTCTCTGCTAGCATGCATTGAAACCCGTGACTTGGTTCTGCAGGCTTTAGGGGAATATGTCATCACACCCACATAAAATCCCAAAATGTCAGAGGAACAAAAGGATACAACAGCAAGAGCATTCTCATGCCTCCATTCGAAGCTTGCAGTTCCCATTCACAGCTCTGGATCTGAAAGCTCCCTGGCAAGCATCCTTTTCACATTTTGCACCCACTGATTATGGGTGTGGGCATGTGTGTGTTACTGCTAATACCCAGTGAGAGCCCATTTTTTTCAGATGAGAGAAGCTTTCTGAACTGATACTTTGGAAGCCATCATGTGATGTTAGCCAAATGCTAACATTATTTTGCCTCGCCCACATACTGCTGGAAGCCAGAAAATGCGGCAGCTGCCTGTTGCTGCTGTAAGTTTGCCAGGCTGGCACAGCAGCACTTGCAGCCTGCCATCAACTCCAACAAGCTCACAGGTAGCAACAGGCACACATAATTCACATTTGTGTCTCAAGAACAAATTGAGCTCAGCAGTTTTGAAGCTTTCAACAAACTTCCCATACAGCATTTTCTTTATTTGCTGAATTAGAAATACACTTGTAGAAAGAACATCAATTTAGGATGAAATGTATACGTATTGCAGGATAAAAGAATTTCATTAAAACTGAAATATCACTGAGTGGGATGACCTCTCTCTTTACCAAATAAAATTTTTATGTATTTTTCCTTTCTACTTTTAGTTCAGCCAGGTATGTTTTGGGTTGTCAAGATTACATGGGATTTAGTGCCCTAGAGACAGTCATGTTTCCAAAGTAAGCAATTTACTTGGAGCATCTAGATATTCCAGCTTTTTTTTTTTCTTACCTAAAAAAAAGTTTGAATAACAAATAAACTAAGCCATTTTCCCCACTACTGTTGATGCACGTGGCTCACCTGATATTTGCATTTCTGACACTATTCTATTGTTGTCTCTCTTCTGGGCAGGATATTTTCAGAAATTAGACAACAGGAAGCAATTTAGCAAGGTTTCTCCCAAGAGCTCAAAGACTGGAACACAGCTTTTTAATGACTTTGAAAAGAGAATTTCTAGATATCAATCATGTTGACAGTTCTTTCTACCAGAGAGTTTTAATAGTCCATAAGGTTCCAATTTGTCTTTTTTTTTTTTTAATCCTTCTTTAAAAAACAAACTTAGTCATTTTGGAAATAGTTGTGGGTAGTACTAAACAGCATTTCCAAGAGAACATTTTACCTAAGACAACCAAGCAAAAATGTGAACAGAAGGAGAAATCATTTCCATCTTTAGTTCCTTAATAGCACAAATTGGAAAGAAAAAAGCATAAGCCCCAAATTGCTGTCACTACTGAAAGGGTTATGAAACAGCTGAACAGCATATTTTGAGACAGATTTTTCTGCACACTTTTGGAGCCATGGGCCAAGCTTTGAGCAGACACAGTTGACCAGAGCCTCCATTCCTATAAATCAGCCTAGTTCCAGACAAATCACCAGAACTGCCCCATGACACACAAGAAGAGGTCTGGAACCTCGGTATCTCATAAACACGTATTTCAAGTGTGAGACTATTGTGTGCTCTGAGTTCTGAAGGACAGGGAGGAGTATTTTGGTGGATAACAGAAGGAAGAATTGATTGTACAATAGAATAGCAACATCTTCCAAATTCCCAGATTCAACAGTCATTCCTTCAGGTTAGACTTCCGCCTCTTGAGTCTGTCCCACATAACTGCAGCAAAGCTAACTGTTGGTGTTCCTTCCTTAGAAACCTTCTGGGGCCATTTGACTGCCTCCGCATGATGAATTATAGAAATACGCTAGCTGTTCCCTACAGCACTGTCCTGTAGTAACAGCAACATAAATCCACCAACTTTCAAAGAGCTACATCAGGTATACACAGCTCTACGGTGGCAGGGAGGGAAAGACTCAATGAATGGTTTATTTTATTTAAATTCATCCTTTTCTGTACTGAGACAGTGCTCCAGGATAAAGTCTCTTCAAACATTATCAAGTCTTATCTTCACAAAGAGATGCATAGGACGTGCAGGTTGGAAGCAAGGGGGAAACAAAAGAAACACCCTCCAAAGGGAAATATCCTCAGACCCATGCACACAGATCTAAACCTGAGGACTGTGCTTCTCTCCTGCACACTGCAGCCAGAAGCTGAAGGAGCACAGTGGCCTTCCAGATTTGCTGCCAGGGATTTAAAAATCAAGGTGAAACCTTGCAACTTTATTTCTTGTCATAAGTGCCAAAAGCTTTTTCATTGTCTTCCTTTAGAAAAATCAGTTCTTAAGCCACTCTTACGTTTTCAGTTAGATATTGATCTATTTTATTCTCAAGGCATTTGAAAGATTTCTCTTGGCTTAACTAAGGGTTAGGTCATGCCTTTAAAAATGCATCAATGAGAAAAAATTCAGGGGAAAAAGAAAGCAGAGACAGATAGGAAGTGATTTCAAATTTTGTTGAGTTTTGAATTTAAGGAAAAAAATTATCTTGAAGAGCAGGTAACTTTCCAGCAGACTTTTTCAAAGAGGGCTTGGCACAAGCCTGGAGAATGGAGCACTTTTGTGATTGCCAAGGGGATGGCAATCCCAACACTGATGCCAAAGGCCCTACACAGGTGGTGCTGCACTTCAGAATCCTTTTCCAGGTGACAGGACACCAAGAAACACTCTTGTATTTCTTGTTTTGGCAGCTACTCGTAAAAACAGGGTATTGTGACTGGACAGTCATTCACACAGTTATGGAATCACAGAACCATCTAGACTGGAAAACACCCTTAAGGTCACTGAGTCCAACTGTTAACCTAACACTGCCAAGTGCACACTAAACCCTGTCCCCAAGTGCCATAGCTACACATCTTTTAAACACCTGCAGGGATAGTGAATCAACCACTTCCCTGGACAGTCTGTTCCAATGTTCCATAACCCTTTCAGTGAATAAATTTTCCCTAACATCTGAACTAAACCTCCCTTGGCGCAACTTGAAGCTGTACATATACTTATATACAATTTCAATTCTCAATGACTGCTGAAAACTGGTAATGGTAAAGGGCTGAAGGATGGTGTTCACCTGTCTACACTATTCCTACACCACTTGTGTTTAGTAGGGCACATTCTCCATTGATAACAAGTTAAACAGAAGTTTGAGGAGGACCTGTTTTCTTTTCCCAGTACAGGCAAAATATTTAACTTTGTGTATCCTTTATCCCAGACCTCAGGGCAATGGGATACTCTGGAGCAAGTTAGCTGCTTGAGCTTGCCATTTTTTGGACAGTGCTGTAAAGGCAGCATGGGCGTTTAAATGGATGCAAATACCACATCCAGCCTTGACAAAGGAAAAATGACAGGCAGTCATATGGACACCAGACTCAGAGAAGCTATAGTCACTCACAGTTTACAAAACTATTTCTATTTACAGGATGAACAAAAGGCCTGAGTGTCTTTGTATAATTTACTGGTTAAATAACACCTGTTAAATACCTGTTTGCTAGGGTAAGTAGCCAGTGTGATCTTCAAAAACCAGAAGTGCCCTGGTTCTAAAAATCTGCAAAGTAACCACGTTTGCACTATTTTTAGGACAAGAAATGCCATTGTGTCTAAATCCACTTAACTACCTAAGTAATATTCTTTAATTTGAAAATCCAATTCATTTTACACTTTAATAGGTAGATGCAGTGAAGATTTCAGACATAGCAGCAGACATGGCATTTGTAGCCAATTAAGAAAAACTGGATTGAGCCCAGATGTGGATTATGCAAAGTGATTACTGGTGTTCTTTAGAAGCTGATAATTTTGAAAGCATTTCCTTGTGTTTGTTCACTTTTTCCAGTAAACCAAGATAAAAAAGATTCTGAAAGGAGGAAAACAGGTTTCTACAAAGTAAAACTGTCAGTGGCAATTATTTCCATCATTTCAAATTGACATGTATGGTAGTTAACAATTGGGTCACAGCCATTCTTTCAATCAAAACTTGGTTTTTAGCTGTAATCCAAAGTAAGCACTGCATATAGCTTTCAAGCATGGAGTGACATTAAATGTGGAACTCCACACAATTATTCCCACTGGAACTCTGTGCAATAGTAATGTTTCATTTCTGTTGGGAAAAAACAGGCAACATAATAAGCACTAATTGTTAATGGTAAGACTGTACTATGTTTAATTCCAATAAGCTGCTGAAATGAGTGAAGACGTTTGTTAAGTAAGAAGCCAGTCAACCTGAGGAAAAGAGACAGAAAGAGGATTCCTACAAGAAAGAGTGCCAGTGCTGTGCCAGGACCTTTGATACAGCATCAAGAAATACAAAAGATGTGTTGCACAAATAAGCAGCAAAATACTTGTAAATCTCCTTTTGAAAGAAAATTTATTATAAGATTTCCTGATCGCTTATCAGATTGCCATCAGAATATTGGAGTGGAAACTGCAAAAAAAAAAAAAAAAATTAAGCAATTTGGAAATCAACTTATGCTGATTTTGTGGTGGGAAACATGCCCAAGTGCTTGATTTTACAAAGCTGAGAAGTGGTTTGGCAGTATCCATAGTAGCTTCTGCTTTCTTTCTTCTTCTCTCTGTTTTTAAGGTCTACTGATCGTATTGTTAAATACAAGCAATTTGGAATACCTAAGCCTTAGAATTGAGTAAGAAAGTTTCCAAAGAGAAAAACTGTCATTCTGCAATGCAATCATTACAAATTAACATGATTTTTAAAACCAATATGCCCCTTCTGGGATTTTGTAATCATCTGTTGAATTACTCTCTTCTATTTGTTGTAGTTATGTTAACAAATATTGCAGCATAAGTATAAAATATATTTTGATTATGAAACAGATGGAATTTTTCATTGCCATTCTGCCATGGTGAACTAAATTGGACTCTCTCACATTTTCTGTTTCTGTTCCTAAAGACATTTAAGATGATTATTGGCATATAAACAGAAGGAGTTTTTACACTCCACAACTTCCTCAGGCTACTGTCCCTGGCAGCAGAACATAATTTGCAATTCTCATTCCCACTAGTCACCTCTACCCTGTTAAAGCCCTAGGACGCCCTTGTAGCACTTGGTATCTGTCCCCACATTGTATCTGAGACCCTGATAAAGGATGGCATAACCAGATGTGCACCTGGTGGCTGCCAAGTACAAAACCAGCCCTATGGGCTGGGGCAGTGTGGAGACAAGCTAGATAGTGGAGCAGACATTCATGAGGCAGTAGATGCTCCTTCACTTCCCACTGCAGTGGGAAAAGCAGCCTCTGAGTTTGCAGCCAAGGAAAGAGGTTAGAAGCGGATGCAGACAGTCTGTGAGTGCAGTGCAGTAAAAACTCACTCCTAGTCTCAACATCCCCAAAGCTCAACTCCTGTCTGCTTCTTGGAGGAACTACAGAAAAAGATGGTTTTAAAGAAAACAAGTCTGTTTTGGGGGTGTTTCCCACAAGTTCTTTCTGAACAAGAGAAGAGCATCATGACAAAACCACAAAGGCACCTGTTTGCCACTTAAGGAAGTGATGAAAACCCAGTCATCTGGGAGATTTTCAGCTAGTTCTGGACAAGATGAATGTAAGGGCAACTGGGTCTTGGGGAAGTAGGTTGGTGGATGACAGTGTCTGCTTCCTTTAGTGTTCTTATTAAGAGGAACAACAGCAGGCATGAATTATGAAAAGCTGCACACTGTGGACATTTGTTGAGATTCAGAGCCGAACTTTACTGCATTAAAAGACTTGCTAGCAAAAGGGACTTTATCATGTTATATAAAGCCAAAACACAGACATCTGGGGAAAAAAAAAAAGTAGTAGTAGCAGGGTAATAAATAATTATCTCGCATAGGACTGACCTATGCTTAATCAAAGTGAGTGTGGATGGAAGAACTGGAGATTTAATGAGCTGTATTTCATTTGTGAGCATAACTATTGTCCTCACAGTGCTGGACTCACAGAACTGCACATATAAAATACCATTAGAGAAAACAGGAAAACTATACTCTATACTCATTAGTCTGATATAGAGCTCTTCCCTTATACACAGACATATGCTGTTTTTCCATGTACTCATAAACCATCTGCTCGGTTCTTTGCTTACATTTTGGCCTCAGCACAAAACAGCTTTTATTTTCACAGTTGAATATTCTCAAACAATATAAGTGGGAGAATGTATTGGTAGCTGTGTATGGTAGCTGTTTATGAGATCAAGAAATAAACATGTCTGTATAGATAATACTGCATTATAATCATATTATTGAAACCTTGATTATGAGTTTCCTAGACTATTTTCATTGCTTGCAGGGACAGAAATTTTAAAAGTGATTAACAGGACAGAAAGTTAAAGGCAAGGTTTGATTTAAAAGCCTTACAGTTTCAATAATTTACAGTAGTATTAGTATCAGATAAAGATGTTTCTAGGAATGCACAAGAAAAAATTCTGCTCTGATATCCATCCTTGCAATACCAGAATTTAGCTCACAACTTTTACTTTGATAACATATTACAGACTGAGGCTGCAGCATCAACTAATGACTCATTCCTATACAGAGCTCTTAAAAAAAGTGCATGGCTTCATAGGTGCCAAGTATTTCTTCACAGTCTTTCATTTGCTTAGTCAGAGAGATTCCTGTAGGTAAAATAAAGGCACGTTTTCCATGTGGATGCAGTGATATCCACATAAATCCTACAAAATACAGTGTAGTGATGAACACAGTCCCAAAGTATTTGGGGTCTCCTGATCTTTATTCTGGGAGTACATAAGAAGGCACAGCAAGGTGCCCTTTGAGGGGTGTGCACAATGGTGGAGGGATCTCCAGGATCTCCTATCCTGATGTGAGCCACATGACTTTCAGACAACCATTCTTGACTACAGTTCCCTACCTCAGGAGACCCACCAATGCTGTGTTGGTTTCCTCAGCCCCAAAGCCCCTGACAATGGCCTTGCACCACTTGTCCAGCTGAGATCTGACATCCCCTCCACTCACCTCCCTCCCATCTACAGCAAGTCCTGCTTGAAGCATCAGCGAGATCAAGCCTCAAGACGTCTTCCCAAAACTTGCCAAATGCCAAATTTCAGATGGTTTCAACTCAAAACCAGGAATCTGACCAGATTTTCTTGAAAACAGGCCCAGTTTCATTCAAAACGTGTTACAGACTTCAACAAACAGAGTCTGGGTTTTGACTTTCTTGTGAAACTTGAAACCACATGTGTTCCGCATGGATTAGGTTTTTGTTGTGAATATCTTACACAGCTCTATGGGAATAGCCTTTTCTTGTGGGCTTTTAGCATTTCCTATCCTAGCCAGAACCATAAAAAGCAAAGGCTGGAAAATATGAAAACTTCAATTATGTGGAAAAAAAGGGGGACTTAACTTTTTAAACCTCAGAAAACGTTTGTGTTCATTTAGAGTGCTGAGTGAAGTTTTGAATTAATTCATGTTTTATTTTAGCTGTTAGCCTTAATTAGGTGCATTCAGGAGAAATCACTTCCTCTCTAATTTAAATCATGGAGCTTGTGACACATGGAAATTATAAACACTTTGGAGTGACTTGGGAGATGGGTGTTGGCTTTGCAGCAGCCAAAGAGCAAATATTTACAGTACATTATGCTTCGCTTCACTTCTAAATTATTATCTTCCCCTTTGGAATAATCTATTTGCCAAAGACAGATTTCTACTAATATCAGTGCCCTCTTCATCCATTTTGTTGCAGGCAATTATTTTCCCACATTTATATACTGAAATTTCTTGCCCTAGCTCTCTGCAGAGTCAAATGAAAACTGAGGATATTCTTAATTTGTCATCTCTTTTGTCTCTGAATCACACTGTGGCTTCTGACAAACTGTTACACTTCTGTGAGCTTGTCTTTCTTTTTTCAAAATAAAAATTTAAATACTTAACTTCCCAACAGAGATATTAATTAATTAATCTCCATAACAGGATCTTAAAATATAAATTGCTATGTAATGTTAATTAGTGGTATCATAATTGCTTATTCCAAAAGCCCAGAGAAGCTGTTACTTTACAGATTACTTAAATTAATGCTAAAATATTCCCATCTTTGGTCTCACAGGGCACATTTATGGGAAGTTAAATATAACAAAAGTAATGCTATGACATAAGGGAGAAGAAATAATTACATATGCCATTTTTATTCCCCTGATATAAATTCCCCTGCATGATGTGCTATTAGGTTTTGCAGTAAAAGTGCAGCAACCTGGCTTTGCGCTTACAATAGCTAAAACCATCTGTGTACGTGTAAAACCTTTGCTGGCAGATTTCCATATGCGGTTCATGCATTCCTTTGCCTGTGCAATTTGAAGCTGTCAAAAACTAATTAAATAATTATGTGGTTGTTACTGCAGCTGTGTGTATTCTTCATTACGTTATAAGGCTGCGGTTTGAGGCACTCTCCTGCTCTGGGTTTCAAAATATTAGTAATGGAAGGTGTGTTGTCACTGCATGTTCAGCTGCTGCCAGAAAAAGCAGAGAGGGAAGGGAACAGCCTTTCATGTCAGTCTATCATTACACTTCATACTGTATGTTCCCTCTATGCAGCACAGAGGTGAAAATACAAATTGACTTCTTGCATACTCTTCTTGTCGGGCAGAATTTGGCATGGCCTGTCCTGAGAACAAGACAGAGAAAAGCCCCTGCAGTACTTCCATAGTAGATGGGTGTATATCTAAAGCCTGTATGTTGTTCTGTAGTGCCTCTCAGCCTGGGGAGGTGATCTGGAGGCTGAGAGCAGGAGGAGAAGAGAGAGGCTGTAGAGAAGACCAGGACACTGCTATCAGTCATGCTCTTGACTCACTCTCTGATCCCAAGGAAATCACTCCCTGGGCCCAGCTGCCCTACCAGTAAATCATGGATAACTTTGTATTACCTCCTCCAAGAACATATCAACAGAATTTAATGACAGTGATTCAACTTGATCTCAGACTGAGGGTGCTATGCAGATGCAATACAGTATAACAATATTCTGTCATTGTCAGTGATGTTAACTTACCACATCACCACTCAATAGCATTAGATTTTTAGCTGACGAATATGGAGCTGCCACTGCAATAAAATAATCTCCAGTCATCCCCCCCACCCTTCTGCTGGAAATTATTCTTGTACACAGAAAAACATGGCTACTTCTTACATTGAATAAAACATGGTATATGAGTACGAGGAGTCAGCCTTGCCCACAGGGTGAAAGAAAAGGGTAGCAGTCCCACTGAAGAAGGCATCTGAGACCTCTTCACAGAGGAAGACATTTCTCAGGACTACTTAATGAGGCCACTGAGGCAGCTAAATCCAGGTAGTGCTGGTCTTTCCAGACCAAACCAGCCCATAGCAAAGATGTTTTCCACTGCTACAAAAGACATGCCCTGTTTGCACATGCAGGGTACAATTTACAGTCATCTTTTGGAGGAACAGTGAGTTACTGCAGCAGAAAAGCTGCATCATACAGAATGTCTCAAATTTATTATATTTTTGGAGCAACTTTTCTTTTGGTAAGTTTTTCCTCTAATTTATGGAAGTGTCTCATCATCTGCAGTTGTCTGCTTGTCCGAATGCTCAAAATACTAATAATGTTCAAAATAATAATAAAGGGAAAATTATAGACGTTAATTTTCTTAGTAGTATACCTGCAGTATAATACATGAGTGCAGATGCCTTCCTTCTAATGTCTTCAGGTGATTGATCACTATCAGTCTAGATGCCACACTGCCTTTCCCAGTGCACTTGGCAGCCATGACAAAGTTATTTAAAATCATATGTCATCTCTAGCAGCCTTTTTTCTAGAGCCTTTGTCAGACTTTATTTCAGAAAGCTTATAGGTGAGTCACAGTAAAATTCCTGAAAGCTAAAATTAAAAGAAAATAAGCTACTTTTCTGAAAACCCAAGCTAGAAGGTAACAATCTTTCCAGTTTTCAAGGGATACGAAACAGCAACGCATGTCTTTGGGTCCCTCTTGTGGTCTGGCAGCAACTAGCTGCCATCATCAACATACCCTTGCATGATCCCAAACACACCGACATGCAGGGAGACACGCATGCTCCCAGACACATGGCCAGATCCGGCCATGACAAAGGAAGGGAAAAGATGCCAGTAATCCGTGGTCCATGTCCATTTCTTATCCTTACCAAAACTACTGAAATTCCAGGAAAATACTATGTAGTACAGTGATACTCCATTTTCTTGTTGAACCCTTCTTTTTTCATAAATAATATTTATTATTTATGAAACTACTGTAGATTACAACACAACATGCATAAAGGGTATCAGGACATGACTGTGTTTCAGATAATTTCCAGATATACATCCAAGATAGTATATTTGTGATTTTGAATAAATGTATACTCAAGATTTTGTGCATTCAGGATCTGTACATAGTATATTTCTACAATCAAGATTTTGAAGGCACTCTTCTTCTGAAGCATAGCCTTTGGAATTATTACAAAGAAAAGTTTGTTTGGGGTAATAAAATTTTGTTTTGGGAGCATCTTTTAAAAGATTAAAATATGATAAATAACCTTATTCACTCTGTCTGAGCTCCAGCCTGTTGACAGGATAACAACCTCAGAAACAACTTCAGACATCTAGGCTGTAGCTTGAAATCACAAACATGGGGAAGACAAGAGAAAGATGGAGTGAGAAAATTTTCTTTAAAATGGGTGGCCCTGGCCAAAACAGCAAGCTCTTTTTAGTACTTGTCTCCAGCCAAGCACCAAGAGGCAACACAAGAAAGGCATATGCCATCAGGTCCTGTGGACAAAGTGTTCCAGAGGAGCCTAAGTAGTGTTGTCTTCTCCCTCCACCTGCTCTCACTACTACTGCAGATCCTCAGAAGGCATAAAAGGGTCAAAGAGATATGAAGCAACAGCGGGGCAAAGAAACCAGTGCAACATCTGAAGTCATAAAGAACAGCAGCATATGGGATCAGAGGAACATGTGCTAATGAAGGAAGCTCATCCCAGACAAAAAGGCTGCTTGCTGCAGCCCTGCTTTCACCATCATCCAGCAGCTTGCACTGGCCATATCCATGTTCAACTTTGCTAACTAGTGGGAAATACGATGGCTTCACATCCTTTTTACAGCCCAGGTACCTGTCACCTCAGGGCCTCAGAGGTCTCCCACCTCTCCCAGATATAAGTGTGCAGCTTTGGCCATGTTCCTAAAAAAAAATTCCTGATATGCCAGTCATCCTTCCTTGCCCTCTGAATAGCTCCCCAAAACTGTCAGAGACTCCTCTGAGCCCCTTTCTCCTACGTCCAACTGATCCCTCCCAAATTTCTTCACCTACCTGCACCATCCTCCCCAGCATCAGGTCGAACACTACCACAAAACCCACTTTTCTGCTGCCAAAGAGCTACCTTGCTTTCACCCACAGGGAAGTAAAATTCAGTTTTGCCAGTGCTACAGAGAAGCCTTAAACTACTCAGAGTTTATTTATAATGTTGGCTCACTGTGACTTGCTGCAAAGGAACCGCTAAAGGAAGAACCAACTGTCTCCAGACTAAGGGCAAATGTTCTAGTACCTACATCAAACATCCATCAGTGTAGTGTGGAACAACTTGCATCTCTGATTTTGGCAACCAAACTCCCTACACACTTTCTGGGAAACTATAAATAGCAATATATATCAATATGTTCAGACAAAACCTCATTGTTTCTTTCCAAATAATCCTCTTATCCACATATCTAGTGACCCAAACACTAGAAAGGCAAAGCTTTTGGCTTAAGACTGTCCACTTTCCTAGCTTTCCCATTTCAGAAATATTTACATCTTCCTACATTCCTCATATACTCAACGGGCTTTTTAAACTTGCCTAAACACAAATAACTTGATGCATGTGAAAAGATAATACAATATATTTCTAACACTGGACAATCTGCAACACTGGACAATGCATATTTTGATAGGAATAAAACAACAACAACAAAAAAAAAAAAAA
>VZTE01003824.1:190846-218930 GCA_013397775.1 Eulacestoma nigropectus | reverse complement strand
CGGGTGTGCATGGGGTTAAAAGGACGTACAAACTGGGAGGGGTTAGGAGAGAACAACCAATAGGGTACACAAACCGGGAACATCAATCAAGGTAGGGACCAATGGGGGAGAACAGTGGGAGGGGTTACAACACAAGAACCAATCCATAACCGAGAATAACAGAACCTTCTAGAACCGGGGGAGGGAACAACTGGGTGGAACCGCCCCTTTTCCGCCCAGGGGGCGGGGCTTATACCATGTCCTCATAGATCGGCTCCTCCTCCCAGGAGGAGTCCGGAGAGGGGGCGGAGCATTGAGGGGAGGGCGTCCTCATTGGAATAGAGGATCGCCCCTCCACAGTAGATGAAGACCAAAAACTGTTAAGAGCAAGAATGCCTCAAATTAACCTTTTTTTATTGGAGGTGAAGAATAGAAGATGACTTGTGTGTTGGTTTTGGCTGGGGTAGAGTTAATTTCCTTCCCAGTACCTGGTGTGGGGCTCTGTTTTGGATTTGTTTGGCAGGGTTGGTAATTTAGAAACGTTTTTTTCTTTGCTGAGTAGGACTTGCACAGAGCCAAGGCCTTTTCTGCTCCTCCTACAGCCGTGCTGGTGAGGAGGCTAAGGGTGCAAGGGTGGGAGGGGACACAGCCAGGACAGGTGACCCAAACTGACCCAAGGGATGTTCCAGGCCATGTGACGTCGTGCTCAGTATCCAATGGGGGGAGAAGTAGGAAAGGGGGCATTGGGAGTGATGGTGTTTGTCTTCCCAAGTCACTGTTACCTGCAATGCGACCCTGCTCTCCTGGCAGTGGCTGAACACCCCTGCCCAACCATGGGAAGCAGGGCGTTAATTCCTTGTTTTGCTTTGCTTTTGCTTTTCCTGTTGAACTGTCTTCATCTCAATCTGTGAATTTTTACCCATCAGTCTCTCCCCAGTCCCACTGGTGGAGGGACAAGCCAATGGCTGCTTGGGGCTGGGATGCTGGGGTTGAGCTGTGATGACTTGGAAATTGGATGCGTCCAAAACAACTTCTTGACAAGACTGAAATGGATTCTCTTTTGTACTTATTAGCAGAACATAGTATTTCTTGGACTATGCTTGAGTATGCAAAACTTCTCTGCAGGAGGCTTGCTAATTGGATTTACTTCCATCTCTTATGCAATCAAGTGCTGCATCTGCTTCATTCTGGAGTGTATCAGGCTTACGTGTTTCAGATAACTCATGTGAAAACTACCCGTGTTCAGAGGCTGGATCCACTTTCCTGTGAAGTGTGGTTTTCCTTTCCAGGACAATGGATATCCAAAGGAATATTGCAGACAATGCTCAGTAAGGAATAATTATTTCGGTAAATCATTCAGAGTGCAGTAGTGGTTCTGGAAGGGGTCAGATGCATCAGTGCAGAAGTGAAAGTGCATTCTTGAGGTGTGAAGAAGACTATAAATATTTCTTTCCCTTAAACTGAGGGGATTGGTTGCCCCTGTACATGTGCAGGAAGTCATGCCTCCTGCTGACTGGATTAGTGATGCACTTCTGTTAATCAGAACTGGAGAGACTGGAAAAGGTAGTTCGGGCTTTTTTGGGAAAGTTTGGTTTTTGTGGGGGGTTTGTTATGTTTTGTTTTTACGGTGGCAGACCATGTTGACTGTTCCTTGACAGGAAGGCCTGACTTAACATTGAAAATTTGTGAGAGTGTAGACCATAAGCACTGTGGGTCTTTCACACTGCAAAGCTACTGAACAAAGGCCTTTTCACATTTGTTTCTAATTCTCACGATCAGCTTTCCCAGAGTTTTCATACCATCCCATGCCTATGGAGGGATGTATGAATCAAGATGTAAAGATGGGAAGAAGTTTTCTTTATTTTGCGAAGTGCTCTCATTCTTTAAGTTATCTTTTTGGTAGGGGGGGAAAAGCAAATATTATTTATATTTCTGATAGGATGCTGCTCTTGCATACCTGCAGATGTCAACAAAACTGCTGCTTTATCACATGTAAAACTACTTCAAAGGGATAGCCTTCTTGTAGTAAGCCTAGATATTTGTCGAGAAAATTATATGCATGAAAGACATTAAAGTAGTGCTAATCTTCATAAACAAATCTCCTATCTATCCTTTGTAAGTATACCACCTGGAAAGAAAGGATTTATTCCTAAGCTGAAATCAATTGCCTGAGTAAGTTTCCTGATTAAGTCTTGCTAACTTTGTAAATACATCATACTACATGTAAGAATGGGGAGAATGAGTGGATGATTATCCCTTTAAAAGAATGGAAGTAAAAATGGCTTTTAAAATCATCATATATACACTATATACATATATGCACACACACACAAAACCCCACTGTTTAAGGTTTTGGTATTAAAAGCAGTGTGCAAAACAGAAATATAACCTGATGGCAGAGACACATAGCTAATCCTTCAGTTGACATGTTAATTGCGACTATAAATTTCTTCTGTTTAAAATTGCTCTGCTGTAATCACAGTACAACACTCTTTAATTTCAGCTTAAGATAACATTAATGTTCAGTGTTTGATGCAATCTCTTTTTAAAATCTGTGGAAGTGGATGCCAAAGGCATTTGCTACTATATTTTGAAAGTGTAATTGTAGAGAAGGTAATATAGTCAAAGCACTTAAGTTTTGGTCTCTTGGCTGCAAACCTGCAAAGGATTTCCTTTGATTGAGGTGGGTAACCAATGGTTGTAGCTGTTCACATTTGATTCCAAGGAATCCCAGTTTTTAAGAACTGACTGTGTTTTATCTGGGCATTTATTTATCTCCTGCTGTTCTAGGTAACTTCTGGATGCCATTTAATGGCTTAGTAGGCTTTTTTTAAGCTATGACTATAAAGACACTGGAGTGGGAATTACGGCAAATTTGCTAATAGAATTTATAATTCATTCCTGTTTTATAACCAAGTAGTGAGGTACCTAATTTGACAGCTGAAATTTCTGAACTGCTGTCAACAGCAGTGACTAGTCATTGTTCCCTGATAGTATTCATTTTTTATTCTTTAAAGAAAATGCTAAGAAGGTGTTTAGGCAGACTAAGGTGTCTTGAACCTGTCTTTGTGCCATGTTTTCTTTTTGTACGTGCTCTCTGACTGGGTTTTTTTCCCCACTGGGAGCAATGCTAATCAGTCAAGCTTCCCATCTAACTCCTGAAAAATCTGGGCACCTGAATCTGTTTTGTTAACTCAGTAAACTCTTTTTAACTAATGAATAATCAGAAATTTGTCAGCTGTTCCAGGTGTTCTGTAAAAGTTACTGTCTTTCTGAGTAGCATCTTTAAAGTGAGGGGTAACTCTGAAGTACCAAAGATTCAGACTGTTACATCTGCTTGTAAGATGTAAATTAGTGACGTAATTAAGATGCAGAAAGTCATAGCCTGCTCTCAGTTTTAGAATTTACACTTTCATTGCTCTTTCAACAGAATTACGCCAATTACAAAGCATTAGTTGAGAGTTGTATGTGCTTTTTCTTAGTTTTCGTACCTGTCACCATCCTTATTCTAGCAGAGGAGGACTAGTTTACAAAATACTGTCCAGACTGTTCTTAAGAGAGTGTTATGTATAGTAAGGTATTTTAAAAGTCATTGCCTCTGGTACTTCCTCCCCTTAGAGTTGTTTATTTTCCTTACAGGAAAAAAACACTTCAAAACTGTCAGACTTGGCAGAGGTGTTTTCCAAGTTCAGTATTAAAATCTCACTGTGATTTGTAGTTCATGAGCAAAGTTAGAAATAGCATCCCAGCCTCTCTTGAGTAGTCGTTTTCTGGAAAAAATGGTTACAAACAGTAGTCAGTGTCACCAGCTTAAGTCAAAGATGGGTGAAAACTTATTTTTCCTTCTGTGTATTTAAGTGGTGAAATACTCTGGAACCGTAGTCAGGCAACCAAATTCAAGGCTTTTCTTGGTAAAGGGTTTATCACAAGACTGTCTGGTGACCCTGGACAACAATATGCTTAAAGCCATTCAGTAGAGATTTAGGTGTTTTGGAAAGGAAGCTCACTCCCCTTGATCTCTTTCACAACGGTGTAGATAAAAGCATTAAAAGATAAAAACAGCTTATCAAACTGACCCGTAGGCAAAACCTGGGAGTTTTGACTGCAAACATGAACATGCTGCAAAAGTAATGTTTAAAGAACAGATATATTTGGTACAGCTTGGTGTCCTTCAGATAACATTTAATACCTGGCTTATTATTCTTTATCAGACAGCATCACACTTGTACCAGTACAGACTATTTTCAAAAGTTCTATCAGAGGT
The DNA here is from genome assembly GCA_013397775.1 of Eulacestoma nigropectus. Lineage (NCBI taxonomy): Eukaryota > Metazoa > Chordata > Aves > Passeriformes > Eulacestoma > Eulacestoma nigropectus. The sequence continues at coordinate 214,687 of VZTE01003824.1, read as the reverse complement.
AAACATAGCAGCAGGATTATTCTGTGCAGTTATTCTCTGCATGAAATACATCTAGCATTTCTAAAGTCTTACATTCATGTCCTTAGAAGTGTCACAGGGAGTGGGAGCAACAGTCCAAAAGTTCATTTGCTCTTTCAAGAAAAAGATCTTAGGTTGTGTTTAAAAATCCTTTGAAGTATTGGCATCATTTGAGGCAAAATGTTTAGTAATTCTTATGTAACTTGTTAACTGTCTTTATTCAATCATTTTTACTTATCTATGCTCTGGCTAAAGTATCCTTTAATTACAAAAATAAAAAGCAAATGTTCATAAGCTCTTTTTCCGTATGTGTTTTGAGATGTGTTAATTCTGAAAAGAACAGGTTTTGTAGCCATAGTCTGAATAGTGTGCAGGTCTGGAGTTGGAATATGTGAGAGTGTAATCTCTCCAAGTAATGATTCTTCCTCTGTTGAGACAGCTGGCATGCTGCATCTGGATCAGTATGTTTTACTGCTTGTTTCCTTCCACAATAAGGAACATCTTAAAATGGCAATGCCTACAAACCTTTGGGAGATGGAAACAAGAAATTGTGATGGTAAGGGGTAGTGAACAGGTTGGCAATAGTGCTGTGAGCCACAGTAAAGGACTGCAGAAGATGTGTGGAAGCCTCTCCTTGTGAAAGAGGGTTCCTGCGAACATCTCCAACCTCAGAGCTCCTGCTCCTGAGGCTTTGACTGGTGAGGACATAGACCTGTTACAGCATGGGATTGTTCTGTCAGTACCTTTTAAGCAAAGATGGTTCTCGGGTGGCTTGCTTTATTTTTTTTGTTCTCAGTAAGCATGAGAGAACTATGCTCAGTATCAGAATACATAGGTACAAAGCAGTTCTAAATGTAAGCAGCTTGATTAAATGTTGTGGAAGGCCATTTTTATATTTCCTTCCAGAAGCTGTAGCTTGAAAAGATGAGACTCTTGATTTTGTTTAGCATTATGATAATACAGACTGTTGAAACCAGCTTCAGTACTGTATCCTATCAAGATGAGAAGCTGCTGTTGCGAAGCCTTTCTAGGGAGTTTGTGTGAGAAGAGCCCCTTATTACATGGCATGTGCTAAACCTCTAACTTGTCAAACTTGAGAAATGGAAAAAGCGGTTAAATGCTCTGGTCTGAGGTGCTTTTCTTTTCTCATGTTTTTGCACAGGACTAATAGCAGTGGGAGGGATTAGCTAAAGAAATCTGTGACTTCTTGGAATACACCAAATCAGGCCATTCATAGTGACAGCAGTCTGCCTGGAGATCCAGCAAATAGTCTTACTTACAAACTTGCTGGTGGTCCTGCCCTTTACTTTTGGCTTCCAAATTGTGATTCTTGTAAAGAAACAAGACTTCACGTGTGTTTATTCTGGTACTCCCTCATACGGTTCAACACAGCCCAAGTATGTTGCCATTAAGATGGGATTTAGATAAGTTCACCACAAAAAAAACCAAAACAACAGTGCTGCATGACATGCACCACTATCAAGAACTCTTAAATAAAGCAATTTTTGCTGAACTTTTTGATGCACTATTGTATTACAGGCTGTGTGTGAAAAATCTCAGAACTCCTCTACCAAAATACCAAGTTGTTTTTTTTTTTTTATTTTCTCATTACTAATCTACTTCTAATAGATGTGGAGGCTATTCACAGTTGGCACAAATAACTTACTGTTATGATCCAGCACTGGAGACGAAATAGTAGATTATCTGTATTTTTCAGATACTGTGATACAGCAATGCAAAGTTCTGTGTAGGAGCAGAAATTAACTGTTTCTTCTCTGAAGTCCTCTCAGTGTATGATAGAATTGTCAGCTTGTAAACATAATCTTATTTTTCCTTTAACAGCGCACGTGAATGCCATGACTGAGTATTTTTGGACTGATTATTTGGAAGTTGGGTTAATAAGACCATTTCTGATCTGAAATGCTAAACCCCCTTTTCTTTCGCCTTTTGTTACACCCACTCCAAATCCACAGTGTGTTAGTGTTTTTTACTGATTATGAAGATCTTATCTTACATGTATTGGCTGTTCTAAAATAGTGCTAGTGCAGTTTTTTCCATTCAGTGTCCGACTTGAGTAGAAGCATTGTTTCCTCATGAAGCATGAAAAATACTACGCCTGCTTGATTTACAGCTGAGACCACAGTGGTGCTTTCTTAATATCGCCTTAGAGGGCTGAACTTGGAGCCCTCTGGAGTGAAATTCTTTTGTGCCCACACTCTGCAGTATCTGTTCTCGATGGTGCTTTATTGGGCACCCACGAGCACTGATAACCAGGAATAACCTTTCAGTTATTACATTTTGCTTGTGCCTCAAAATATTTTCCTAAGAAATATTGCACAGTGTGGAGAGACGAGACATACAGAACAAAACTTTCCTGTGTTCACAGTGTGCGTGTCTTGGAGCTGATCTGGTAACTGATAACTCAGAATACCAGTTGAGAGCCATTATCTCCTTCCCAGAACACAACAGGCTGAGCTATGGGCTTCTTTGAACACTACAGTAAAATGTGTAGCTGCGACATGGTGGTTGAGGTTTTGAAGTGACCTTTAGGGGTCACCTGGCCGATCTGTGCAGGTTTTACCAAGACTTGGCCAGCCATGATAAAGTATGTGATCCTTTCTTAGGCTAGATACTAAGGTATTTCTCCACCTTCTTTTAAAGCCTGAACTTGCAGCAAGCAAACTCCAAGCTTGTTTAAAAAAAAAAAAAAAGGGGGCATTAAGTACTTTAGTCACATTTCACTATTTTAAGACATGAAGATACAGATTCCTGCTATGCTTCCTTGATCCTCCCTGACCAGTCTTCTCATAAAACAATTTTGTTATGTCTTATTACAGACATGATGTGTGTTGTTATAATAGCAGAAGATGTTATCTAATGTTGGCAAGTTTTCTTGGCCAAAGCTTGAAAATTGCTTAGATTATTTGAATGTGACTCCCTTTATGCAATAGTTTAAAATAAAGTTTGTTGCAAGTATAATGTGGTGGTTTTCTGTGAGGAATAAGAATGGGGTTTCTGTGAAGTAGCAATAAGCGGTTATACTGTCTGATGCTTGACTGGAGGTTTTGGCATAGTTGTGAACATGTGTACAATCTGCCCCTTGTTTTAATGCATCTTTTCTCTCTTTGTTTCCTCCCCACTTCTGAAAGAAGTCATAAAGGGAGGCATGAATGCTTAGAAGGATTTTTACATTTTATTCTGCACTTCTGTGCTATTGGAGCATGGTAGAGGGTAGGCTCATCCTCTTCTGACATGAGCCTCATGAGCCTCAGCCTTGAGTAGGAGATGTTTCCTTAGTTCTGATTTAGTCAGGTCAGCATTTCTCAAATGCAGCAGCACTGTAATTCTCTTTTTTTGATCCTCACTGTTCTTCTTACCACTCTAGATGATCACACACCACTACTTGATTTGCTTGAGTGCCTGAATACAAATAATAAGCAGTCAATAGATTCATCTGGTCAAAGGCTGTGCAAATCTCCCAGGAATTACAGCCATTAGTTCTATCTAGGAAAGCTGCAGTTCGGCAAACTGGGTAACTCCTGGTTAGGTTTCTGTTTGGGTTTAGTGTATATAACACCGTATATAGTATATATGCACACATACATGCAAGAACATGTCTATATGTAACACATATGTCTTTTTTTTTTTTTTTTTTAATTGTAATCTCTTCTGGAGACAATAAAATGTACCCTTCAAGAGAGTTTACTTGTTAAAGGTAGTGATCTAGAAACTGATCATGATTCTGCCTAACAGTGGAAGGCTTGTGCCTTGCAGCATCACCAGATGTGTTGCAGGTGTATCTGTTTCTATGAGAATTTCGTAATTCAGCATCAGTGAGAGAAGCACTGACGTGAATCTGTGCTATTGACCTTTGGATAAGGTTGACATAATCTGTTTTTTAAAAAATCTGGTTTGTATGTTTACTGCTGATTATAAGAGCATATGGACGACATTCTTCATAATTGACAGGTTTAGAAATACTTCCTCTAGACTCTGTGCTGAGGCTATATGTGGTATTAATGCATCAAGAGTAGAAAGAATTTGGTAAAAATATCTCACCCTAATCTTTCTTAGCCTTTCCCTGCGTCTGCTTGAAAGCGCTGCTTGTGCCCACTCTATTTTGTGTCTTACATAGCAAATGTGGGTTTTTCCGTTCACCTCATTGGGATTGAACCTGTAATTGTTGAAATGTTTTCTGAGCCCTCTGGGATGCAGGCTGCTTCGCAATATACTGCTTGAGCTGGTTTGTTGAATGGTGTTTAAGGCCTTTCTTGTGTATCCATTCTTAATACTTGTTGCCTTGGATAAACTAACATACTTTGCTTAGAGTGCTTCTTGCTTTCTTACAGCAATGTAGGAAGTCTTTGAGTGTAAATGTTCTGGTGTTTGCCTGGCTTGGCAAAACAAAACTGCCTTTTAACCAAGCATATATGTGTGTGTCTACACATATATTTTCAACTTATATTTAAAGTTGAGGTTTTTTTGCATTTTTGGAGTTGAGAATTGAATTGTAAATAAAAGACCTAAGTTGGCGTTTGTCCATGGGGCTGATGTTTTCTCCATCTGTCATCCTTCCCATTTAAATGGGGAGCAGTGTTTGGGAAGAGGCTTCTCTTCCCTCCTTTTGCCTGAAATGCCAATCCCCCATCCTTCTTTCTGGCAGCATCACCTTACAAAGTGTAGTAGAATAGTTCACAGGGAAATGAATAATTTATTTCCTGAAAAATTGATCAAATGGCAGCTAAGTCTGAAGTACAGGAAATGCTACAGCGGAGACCACTAACTTGCAGCAGAACAGTCTGCTTTCAGATTAAGAAGTAACATTTCTTGTGCGTTTGAAATCTTCCATCTCTTTTTCTAGAGACCAGGTGTTTGATTTTTTTTTTAGGGATATAGAACTAATTCTTGAAAATACTTACCACACTGGCTGCTAACAGTTTGCTCTTGTAAGTTTGTTTTACGTTCCTTGAAATCCGAGATGTGCGTCATGGAAGGGACATAAAGGAGCAGCTCAAAACTTTTGCCGTGTCAATTCTTTTAATTTTTCAAGAAAGATGGGGGGTTTTTTACAACATGCCCATTCTGCTCTGTCAGTCACACAAAATATAAACTTTTTTTGTGTTTTCCAAGGAACCCTTTGAGGATGGCTACGCAAATGGTGAGGAAGGCACACCAGCTGGGGATGCAGCTGCTGCTTACACACCTGACAGCAAAGGGGTGGTCAAGTTCGGCTGGATAAAAGGTGTACTGGTAAGTTTGATAAATGATTCTTCAGTTTCTTACAGATGCTGATAAATTCTTACAGATCTTTCCAACAACCTTATTTTTTAACAGGCATTGTGATGGTGTAGTATAAAGATGATATGTATGAGAGGTGTGATAAATGCCATAATTTTAGGAAGGGTTGCTCCTATTTCAACGGAATTTTAGGAAAATAAGCACTTCAGGGCTTCGAGTTCTTAAGGGTTTATGGTTTCTTAGCACAGGTTTTGAGAGTTTTTAAGTTGCATGATTTCCAAGAAGGAAAAAGATCATGTAGTAGAAAAACACATACTTTACTTCTGTGGTTTGGCGAGGTCCTTATCTCTTTTTTTGTAGGATTGATATCTTACTCTTTAGGTAAGAGAGAGACCCAAGATCTGTTTTTAGTCTCCTGTCTAAATTCTGTACAATGCAAACTCTATTTTTACTGAGATCTAAGAGTTTTAAATACAAGGATTAAAAAAAAATGCCATCCTGTTATTGTGCAGCTGTGTTGTAAGATACAAAAGTTATAGAAATGGAAAGTTGCAGGAGTTGTTTTGTTATTTTAAAAAGAATAAGTTATTTAGTAGGGTATTGCTTTAGTGCACTTTTTTTTGAGAGAGAGGTTTGTGGGAGATACAAACAGGGGTTGTAGACCTTACAGTCATCAAAGACCTGTATCTACCTCTATCTTATTTTAAGTCACGTATTCTGTAGTACGAATTTTGGAACATAAAGGTTAGGGTCTAAATTACTGTTATTGTTTGGCCAAGACGTACTGCAAGTGTCAGATAGTACAAGTACTGTTGAAGTACTCTTAACTTTACCTGTGTTTAAGGTAGTAACTTTTTAATCATATTTAAGTCCCTTTTTATTTTAATCAAACTTAAACTTTTATAATAACATCCTATTCCTGTGAAATAATTTGAAAAATGGTGAGGAAAGACAGCAAGATAATTTCAAGAACATTGAAAACTTAAATGAAGAATTAGTGAAAATAACTGCAGATGCAAGAACTAATCCATGTGAAATTTCTGTTTTATCCTAGGTGCGATGTATGTTAAATATCTGGGGTGTGATGCTCTTCATCAGACTATCATGGATTGTAGGACAAGCTGGGATAGGTATGAGTACTAAATCTGTAATTTTATTTCAGTAAATTTCAGATTTGGTCCACAAGAGGTGTTGATCCTGAGCTTACACTTCAAACAGGAATAGGAATTTACCTTAACATTGCCAGTCTTTATGGTAATTTACCCTTATCAAAAACTTCAACCAGTTACTTAGACTTTTTCATTTAGGTATGAGGCAAGTATTTTAAAATTGACATTTGTAAGTCTTCAGTGAACTGTAGAAATAAACTTGATCTCTGGTTATTAAAACCTGCATATGGACTGTGTAGTATATAAGCAGTTCTTGTCAAAGGCTTAACTTACTCTTGGACTGCAGAAAACCTCTGATCTGCAGAGGGCCTGTGTTTCCTTGAATCTCTAGAATACAGCTCTTACTTTGCTGATTTAAGAGAGCCTTTGCCCAATTTTATTTGTATCCTGGAGACTCCTGTACAAAAGGGGAAAGAAAAAGCCTTTTGCTTGAATGTGTGGGAGCACACACAGTAAATTCATGTTCCATTTGCCAGAGTGTGTTTAAATGGAGTTGAAGGTTTTTTCTCTTTAATACTGCTGGGCTTACACTGCTTTTCTCCTCTTTTTCCAAAAGGTCTGTCTGTCTTGGTTATTGGAATGGCGACTGTTGTGACAACTATTACAGGACTGTCTACTTCAGCAATAGCCACAAATGGGTTTGTACGAGGAGGTAATGCTATTTTCGTCAAGTTTTTGAAGCTTTCCTCGCTCTGGAGTGCACACTTTGTTGCTGCTGAGGAGCAAGGCCTCCCTTGTGTTCTATATTAGATTAAACAGTCATGTAATTAACAAAAAGTCAATAGGTAGCCTACTAATTAGATTGGAACTGGTGCCTTGCTTTTCTGCTGTGAAAGAAGCTTTATTTGTTGTAAATTTTTGTAATACAAACATTTTTAAGGATACATACCCAGGAATGAGTAGGGTCTTAATATTCTCCTGAGCTGTACTGGTTGGTTAAGAGTATGCTTGTATGTGTTCTTGTCCTGAAATAAACCTTCACACAAGTAACTCTCCAAACTTTCGGTTAATGCCAGCTTTCCTGAGGGTGATGGTTTTCATTCTCTTCCATGGTTTATGTGCTGTTGTCAGCTATTTTTGGAAGTGGTTGGTGCCTCCTCTGACATGATCAAACTACTTCATGACATTACAAGACTGCTACTAGTAAAAAATAAGGTGGAATTAAAGTAGGAACTTATAAAACTATCTTCATTAAGATTAAGAATGAAGAGGAAAAGCCTCACTATCACAAAGTAAACAGACCTACTGGGAAAGATCAGCTCTGACTTAGCATTATGACAAGCTTAGTTTCTAAATGCCCTTTCTGGTTTTTTAATTCCATTATGTATAGCAGGTTTTCACATTTGTATGGGAGCTTTTTTTTTTTTTGAGTCACTCTTGAAAAATAGTACTTAATTAGAAAATTTGAAATGTGGAATTGGAAGAACTGTAGAATTTAATAGGAACAGTTGTTCTATGAAAACGTTGTATTACAGTAAGATTTTTTTTTTTTATTGTTGCTTAAGACCTGCAGAGTATGGCCAGGCTGGGTACATACGTACAGTTTGCACAAGAAATTTAATGCAGTGAAATCAGGCATTTCCTTTTGCAGGTTTTTAGCATGCACTCAGTTTCTTTAGACTGGAGCTGGAGGAGTTTTTTGCTTCTGGAAAGCTTAGCCTTAAATTTGAGGAGTATGCCTTCGCTACATTTTCTAAACTTTACTTTTCTCCAGATAGTCAGATTTTCATTTGTCATATGGGATTTGAGATGTTATTTTTGTCAAGCTCAAAAGTACAAAGAACAGGCTCTTGAGAGTCCCCTTGGAGGGCAGAAAATTCCTTTAACAACAGAGCTTTTAGAAACAGGTCTTGGAGGTTTGGAACTTCATTGGGTTTATTGCAGTCTGCTTTGCCAGTTTCTTGATCTTGACTGCACAGTGCTTTGAGCAGTTTGAAGTAAAAAGCCCAGTAATACTGCAGCTCATGTTTTAGCATTTGTTTTTTACCCATACAACTGGTTGCATACCTGAATAATACGATGTGGTTCATGAGTCATGGTTATTTCCAAGTGGTCTCTTTTCCTAAGAACTTGAAGTGTATTCCTGAAACTTCAGCATGTCTGTCCCTAAAATACTGAGTTTAGGGTTAATTTCTAATACATCAAAGAATAAAGAGCTTGTGTAAGTGTTAAATTGCTGATGACTGTTTTAGGCTCTGTCATGTAGAGGACTTTTTTGTCATTTGTATTTTTTTTTTTTTTCTTTCAGGAGGAGCATATTATTTAATATCCAGAAGTCTGGGGCCAGAATTTGGTGGTGCCATAGGTCTGATTTTTGCATTTGCCAATGCTGTGGCAGTAGCAATGTATGTTGTTGGCTTTGCAGAGACGGTTGTCGAGCTACTCAAGGTACATGAATGACAGTACTTATATTGATTATACTTTATATATGAAGTTTTACACTTCATATATAAAATTTGAGTATACAAAGTATAACCTTTATCTATAAAGATTATACTTTTTTTTTGATTCATCTAATCATAAAATGCTGTGGTTTGGAAGAGACATTTCAAGGTCATCTAGTCCAGCCCCCATCCAAGTAGAATCAGAGAATGGTTTGGGTTGAAGTGGACCCTAAAGACCACCCAGTCCCACCCCTGCCATGGGCAGGGACACCTTCCACTATCCCAGGGTGCTCCAAGCCCCGGCCAGCCTGGCCTTGGACACTTGCAGGGATCCAGGGGCAGCCACAGCTTCTCTGGGCAACCTGTGCCAGGGCCTCCCCACCCTCACTGTAAAATGTTTCTTCCTTACATCTGCTCTAAATCTGCCCTGTTGTAGTTTGAAACCATTATTCTTTGTTCTGTCACCACAGGCCCTATCCAAGTGTCTGTCCCCATCTTTCTTGTAAGCCTCCTTCAAATACTAAATGGTCGCAGTAAGGTCTTCCTGGAGCTCTCTTTCCTCCAGGCTGAACAACTCTGATCATTTCCATTTGGAAGATTCACTGATTTAAAAACAAAGCAAAACCCAAATTACTTGTATCCTTAAATGGAATTTACAGTTAGTAAACTTGTGGTGTGCAGGTTAACTACTAATAAATTACAGTAAATAACATGCTCTTCTTTGGTAGGGAAGGTATTTGCTTGATGAAGTATATGACTGTGTATTTTTTTGTTTGTTCTGTTAGGAAAATGGCACATTGATGATCGATGAAATGAATGATATCAGAATCATAGGGGCTATCACGGTGGTTATACTGCTGGGCATTTCCATTGCAGGAATGGAGTGGGAAGCAAAAGTAAGGAACTCCCATCTTTCCTTTTATTCTCTGCCTCATGATTTTGATTCCATTTTTGTACCTTAGCTGTATGATTTATTTTTAGTAAATTTAGTGTATTCAGTACTGCATGATGGCATATTAGAAGTCAGTTGATTTTTATGCAGTAGCTCTTGGTCTGGCACTAGCATGTGCAGGTCTGAACAGCATTTCAGATCTTTAACCACTTCTCTTCACTGGAAGCTTAAGCATCTGTGAGAACCTAAACTCCAGCATAATCTACTCTTAATGACAAATAGGTTTCTCTTAATCGTCACATAGGTTAATGGTATTTCCCTCTTCTGGGCAGTTACAGCACAGGAGAAGGTAAGAATTTCGGCATGGGAATTTTCCCTTACTATGACCTTCAGGCAAGTTCTGTGAATGAAGAACACAGGGCTGGTGCCAAAGCCAACCTAGAGCTGTGTAGTTCCTGCTAGCTCAAACCCAGTATCCTTCCCTTCTCTTCTGTTATGCTTTTCACCTGGAAACCACCAAACAGTGGGATGCATTCACTAGAACCAGCATGGAGAGAAGGGTTTTGAAAGTTGGTGGTGATGAATGTGTAGGAGGGAAGACCTCCTTCCCTCGTCTTTTTGCAACCACACAGTCTTAGTTCAGCTCTGGTTGTGGAAACAAACACTAAAGAGATCTCAGAGTGTCTTAATAGAGAGGCTGCCTTACCAGTTTTCTGCTTGGCATTACTAGGCAGTGTAGCTTGCTCTGCTTCCTGCACTTTGTAGGCTTTTTCTGAATGTCTGCCCGTAATGTGCTGAAAAAAAAAAAATTGAGTGTTTCACTGGGGCTTCCTTCCCAACTTCTATTTATTTCACAATAGCTCTCATTTTCTGCACTGAGAGGCATTTGAAGGAACCTCTTCATGAAGTGTTCTAAGTTTCTTACGCTCCTGCGTCAAGAAGATGATGGTATTTGTAATCAAAATCAGAGAGAGGTTTTTGTCATTGTTGGTTCCAAGAAATAGGGATCCTAGAAGAAGTGAGTGAAGATCGAGTGCATTACTTTGATCTACTGGGGAGAAAAGAAACTTACAGAAATTGACTTTGGTGTTTACTTTAAAATTGAACTTCTGTAAAAACTGTTTACTTTTCTCAAGTAGCCTTTCACTATCTGTAACTTGAATTTCTGATGGTATCTTTATACACCCAACTTTGAACAATACTGACCTCCTTATTCTGAACTGTTTTGAAAGAATTATTTGTTATTAATTCTCTGGCTACTGCCACTTCAAGTCACAAGACATATCTTGGGTTTGTTGTGTAGCACGAGCAGTGTAACAATAGTTTGCATGGAAATACCCCTGTTTAATGTTTCTGTATCAAACCTGAATTGTGGTATTACGGCAGTGTCATCCTTATTAGGGGTAGCTTTCAAAAATCCTGTCCTCAGTGCAAAAGTCAAGACTTGGTTTGTCTGTCATGGAAGGAGGCAAGTGGGAGCAATGAGAGGCAGCTGAACCTGTCAAACAAGCATTTCACGTGGGCTGTCATACAAGTCATCATAGCAAAACACTGCTGTCTCCATCTTGATCTGTGGTGTTCTCCTCTATCTTAGAGAATGCCTTGGAAAATGGAGCAGGGGAATCTATAATAATGCCTTTGAAATAGATATAAAAGTGAAAAGAGACTGGGATTAATTCCAGGGAAGTTTGCTTTACAAAATGACTTTTCAGAGTTTGTGGTTGTGTACTGCTCAGCTCCTAAGTCTTAGAAACCCATTCTTTCAGACTTTGGAATTCAAGTAAGATATTCAGTAAACATCCCTAGCTTCAGGGAGAAGCCTGGGTTAGTTACTGGAAAAATCCACTTGTGGCAATTGCTCTGTGAGAACTTCATTTTGAATTCTCTGTGTTACTGAAGACTTCCGTAAGCACCCAGCCTGTATCCTTACACCTTTCACCTGTTCTTGAGGCTTTGCAAAGATTTAAATACAAGGCACAAACTGTTTTCTTCAGGTGGACTTCTAAATCTGCTCCAGGCCATTTTGCTCTGTTTTTCTTGTGAGGCTGTGTGAACTGAAAACTTTGTTTTTTAGGCATTACCAATGCCACAGTGATATTGCATATTAACTCCTGCTCCTAGGCCTAAAAAAAGTCTGTGAATAGCTTCCCCCAAGCTACTGGCATTGCTTTCTAAGGAATCAAATAACCCAAAAGATAACAGCAGCGTGATTGCTTTTTTGAATGGAAGATCTGAACCATCCCTACAATGGCTAGATTTATCTTTATTCACGCTTTTGAGGTGTTGGATGGTTTAAAGTACTTGTTGTTAAACTTGTAGGGCTTATAATAGTTCTGTGGAAAAGTGATTAAAATTCTAGGTTGTAATAAAAGAAGTCTCAAAACTAGGAGGTAACAAGCAATTGTTGTAGTTTTAAATTTCATTTCATAAGTAAGGGTTGAGGACATGAGAATGTAGCAAAATAACTTATTTTGTTGCATAAAATAGGAAACAAAAGCTATTTGATTCTGGATTTAATAATTTTTTTTTAGTAAATATCACATATTAAAGTACAAGACAAAGTATGACCATGGCTGATAAGGCAGTAGTAGCATTTGTGTTGCATTTGGCTCTTTCCATGTGAATTTCTTGAATCTACTCAAATGCATTCCTTCTGGAAGACTTATATGTAGAGAAATTAGTCCTTTTTAGCATTTTGTCTTTAGAAGTATAATTTTGAGGTGTTTGGTGATAACAAACTTTTTTGGTTAGGCATAGAACTTGGAAATTATCCCTATTTCTTAATTAAAAATCCTTGTGCAAATTCTATCCAGCTTACCTCATTTATTTGCGGAAAACATGCTGAGAAGGCTAAGCTGAATTTGGAATCAAGTAAACATTTACATTTTATAGCACACTTGATACTGTGAAGAGAACAAGTTCTCCTGTCTGACAGCAGTCACTGTGTTTCAGGCACAGATAGTCCTGCTGGTGATCCTCATACTTGCTATTGGAGACTTTGTCATAGGAACATTTATTCCTCTGGACAGCAAGAAGCCCAAAGGGTTCTTTGGTTATAAAGGTATGTTGGAACAGTTTACAGTATGGTAAACAATACCTTTTTTTGCAAAATAGGCTGTTAGAATTAAATTAAACATCTAATGTATCTTATAGTCCTGTTCAACTATAGAGACTTTTTTCCTGATTTTTTCGAACTTCTGCAGTTTTGTCCCTTAAAGCTGTTGGGTCAAAAATTGATAGTACCTGCTTAATATTGAATATATTACATTTTAAAATCTGGATGATACTGTTAGTATTTTTTCTACCTTTAAATCTGCTTGAGTTTACTGTGTTGACTTTTAGTTTGAGTCAAACTGATGAATTAGGGCTTAAATGTTCTATGCTTAGTTTTAAGAAGGTGCTGTGACTGTCAGCTTTTTTAATTGTTCTAATAGAGGCTGGAATGGGTTGATACTGTAGTTTCCATGTGAATATTGACAAACCTAAATCTTCTCCTGCAGCTGAAATATTCATGGAGAATTTTGGACCAGATTTCCGAGATGAGGAAACTTTCTTTTCTGTGTTTGCTATTTTCTTCCCTGCTGCAACTGGCATACTTGCTGGTGCAAATATCTCGGGGGACCTTGCGGTAAGTAGTGAATTAAAAATATTCTTCATGACCACTCGAGTGTACATTGACCTCTGTCATCACTGTCCGCTGACATTTTTCTTTCAGGATCCTCAGTCAGCCATACCTAAAGGAACGCTGTTGGCCATCTTAATCACTACATTGGTTTACGTAGGAATTGCAGTATCTGTAGGTAAATAGAGAACATTTTTAACTTTATCCTTTCACATTCGTTCTGAGGCTGTATTTTGATACGGTTTTATGTAATTTGTTATTTGAAGTAGTTATGTAATTGACTTTCCTGCATGGGAAAGTAATAGCTAAAGGTTTCTGGTTTTTACGGTTGGGAGATTCAGTTTGCAGCTGGTTTTATAATTTCCTGAAATGACTGATGCTTTTCTAAGAAAAGTGACTGCTTCAGACTAAAGATGACAAAAGACTTCTTTCGGTTGTTTCCTCATTTGTTGCAGTTTATTCATGGTGAAGGATTTACAGTTTAGCAGTGGGATAATCCTTGGATTAGAAAATGATGTTTTCAGGAAATACTCATTGAAAAAACACCTGTATTGTTTTGAGGATTATGGTAATCAGCCATTTACCTGAAGTGAACTGTGGGATGATCAGACAGCACCGTGGTGAGGATACTTGAGCAGTAGTTCCCCAGTTGAGGGAGGAGACCAAGAAGTGCCTTCAATCTGGCCAGCCCACTTTTGGAAGTGTCATGTTCTTGTGTAAAAAGGAGAAATAATCACAGACTCACCTAGATGAGTCTTCTCTTCCCAGTCTTTCTCACCCCACAGTTGTTTGAAATCCTCTGTAGAAGTTGCCCTGGGGTTGATACCCGTTTTGCTGTAGAGCACCAGTGGTTAACCACGTTTTTCCCACCCATAAAATAATTCTAGCAACCTTAAGAGTACAGGATTGTAATTGTGTCTTGCATGTTTCTTGCCTGTGATTGGAAATGTTTTTTACTCACGTCACATAAACTAGTTTCTGACAGCAATAATAATTTTTCTTACAAGAAAGACCTTGTTTTATAATAGCTGTGGTGTCTTTTGAATGAAATTTGAATGAAATTCTCATTTATAAGAGTACCATTGATCTTACCACTAATGATACTTCCTTTCCAAAGATACCAATCTTGCTAGTCTGCCTCTGTTGGCTAACGTGGGAGTGTAGCTCTGCCAAATAGCTGCTCTGTAGTGATTGTGCTTTATGCAGCATAATGAGCTACACTCATTTCCTAATTAGACTGACTGCATAGACCTCTTGCTACCGAATTTGAATCCTTTGGAGCCTCAACCCACACAAGACTAAAATTAATGTTAATACTCAGTTGCTAATGGAATACTTTGATCAGCTTCCAGACATGAAAAATGCAATATAAAAACGGACAAAAGAAGCAGTTTGCAAAACCAACCGGACGTGAAATTGTTTGATTCATCAGAAATGTTCTGCTTTGTACTGACTTAAGCTTTGAATTATGCTACTTAGAAAAAGGCAGCAGGAGTCAGAGATTGAGTGAAATTTAGCTCCTTTGGAGGCACTGGATTAGGAATATTGGACAAATACAAATACTTTTATTCCTTTCCCAGAGGAGCGGTAAGCGTCACTAAAGATTTTAAGGGGCTAATAAATGTTGCAGAGTAGTCATATCTGAAGAGGAAGAAGATGTTCTGAACTTAACTCACTATTTGTATACTCTGTACTAAGTAAGAAGGCTAAACTGAGTAGAAAAGGCTGAAAAAAGGAAAAGTACTCATCCTGCTGCTGGAGCCAGGCAGCTGTTTCAAAAAGAGAACTGTGAGAAGGAGGTATGCAGTATCATAATTTAGCAAAGGACTAATGCAGACATGCAGGAGGCATGAGGAGGCAGATTTGCAATCACAGGCAAATTTGCATCAAAAATCTTGAAAGATGCATTTCAAAGAACATTATTTATTGCTTTAAAAACAAGGGAAGCTCTAATAAAAGCTAAAGTTCTGAGTAGCATTAAGACCTGCTTCCTGTAGTAACGAAAGTAAAACTAATGAACAAGAGCCAAACTGTAGGTGCTCACAGCACTGGTAGAATTAAACACTCTGAACTGCATTGTGAAGGGCTGTAGTACCTCTGGAATTCATGGAGTTATAACGAGATAACTTGATAGAGATGGCTTAAAGGATGGCAGAGCTCTCTTTGACTTTGTCAGGAACATGCTTCTAAATGCCTGTGAAAAGGTGAAATCCTGTTTTCACAGGAGGGAAGACCTAGAGACTTTTAGGGGAAAATGCTGCCAGAATCATATAAATAAATGAAACTTTTCTGAATGAGTGTTACAGAAAGTTTCCAGACTGTTACTTAGATATCTAAGTGTCTTCTGCTGAGAACAGAGCCAAGTTGGCTTCTGATCTACATTCTTTCATAGTCAGGCCCAGGCTAAGTTTGTTCCTACTACCATTGTCCCTTTCTGCCATACTTTGACTCCATGTGTGAAAGACCTGCCAACCAGTTGGATCTGAACTTTGACAAAAATGAGGAAGAGGAGGGCTGTGGTATTGCACTGTAGGTATTTGATGAGTTGTTCAGTATGATGGGCCTGCCACTGCAATCTGTCACCAACAAAATGTTATATACAAATAGCTCAGCTGAGAAGTGTGTTGTCAAATCCATTGTATACTGCATGAGTGGCTGGGGCAAATACTTGTGTAGTGAAGAAGGAGAAACATTTTCCTCTTACAGAGCTTTTAATCTCAGTTAAACAAGAAAACAATAAAAAACCCCAGCCCTTCCATATACTCACAAGAAAAGCATAAGACAGGTGCTTAGTGTAGGAAACTCTTACTGTAATTTAACCAACTGGGCATAATAAGTAACTAAAAAAAGAAATGAGGAGTGAAAGGATTAATTAATGTCCACCTACTGGGACCAGGTGTTGCTGTGGGCTGTTAATCAAGTTCTGATGGCTCAGAAAAATCTAAATACAGTATAGGCAATTAGGAATTCATTTTCCCGATGGAAGAGAGACAACTTATGTAGATGCCTGGGAATATTACTGAATAAACTTGCAGCAGATCTCTGCCTTCTTCCTTACTTTGAAAGTAATTAATTTAGGTTCTTAGCTGTCATGAGGTTCTGCTTCAAGGTGCTTCTTGTCATTCAAGTTCCTAAAAGATTAAAGGGAATTTTACTGACTCCGTAGACTTTTCCCCACTCCTTGTTTAATTCCAGTTCCTGGAAGTATGTCCTGGTATTTAAACAGTTTGATTACCTCTACTATTAAACCACAGAATGTTAAATAATACTTAATCTGATTGACTTTTTGTCATATATGAGACAAAAACCCCTTGAAATAGAAGACTTAATGGCCTTTTAGTATTCTTTAGCTTTTCTTAGTACTGACAAGCTGAAATGCTGTTTCTCCAGCATTTTCTTGACCAGCAAAATTAAAAGTAGTCATAGATGAACTGACGACAGTAGTAAAGGTGATAATTATAAAAAAATGTGGAAGAAATGGTACTGTGTGTCTGTTTTGACCAAGAAACCAGCTTTAAAATAGCATGGTCACATAGGAGATGGCTTACTTAAACATTGGGAAATGGCTTGCAGCAGGCTTTCGTGAAACTTAATTTTTTTTTTTAATGGCTGAGCCAGAGTGACTGGAAAAAAACAACTGCAGCAGAATCTTTACGTACAAAACAAATCTGCACTCCTCTAGGAAAACTGACCAAGAGAGAAAGTATAAAGTCATAAAACCACAAAATGGCTTGGATTAGAAGGGACCTTGAAGATCATCCAGTTCCAGCCCCTGCAGTGGGCAGAGACACCTTCCACTGTTCCAGGTTGCTCCACCCTGGCCTTGGACACTTCCAGGGGATCCAGGGGCAGCCACAGCTTCTCTGGGCACCCTGTGTGAGTCCTGTCAAGTCAAGTGGTATTGCATAATACTAATTTCAATTCAAGAGCTATGTGGAAACTCACATTTCAGAGAAATAGTATGTTAAGCTAAAATTGTGCTCTTAAGCTTTTGCAAGTAGACTGACATTGTTTTTCTCTGTGCTAAAACATTCTATTTCTTTCTACACTCATATTTTTTAAAACACTGAAGATTGTTTCAGTCAAGAGAGCAGTTGTTCCGTTTGTATTTGTTCTTCGTAGTGAAGATAGGCTTAGTACTGTAGTGTGTTAAAAAATTAAATGCTGTATTTTAATGTTGCTCTGTGAAATTATGCTTACATAAAAAGGAATTAAGCCATGTCCTCTAAGTTCAGGTTCAGTTTGTTAATGCCTTTTTTTTTATTGTTTTGTCCATTGTAGGTTCCTGTGTAGTTCGAGATGCCACAGGGAACGTTAATGACACCATTGTCACCGAACTGTCAAATTGCAGTGCTGCAGCCTGCAAACTAAACTATGATTTCGTATCTTGTCAGTCTCAGGCAGGGTGTCACTATGGGCTGATGAACAATTTCCAGGTATAAGACTTTCTTCTTAATCTGTATGTTGGCTTTTGTGTTTGGTTTTTCTGTTGTTTTGGGGTTTTTTTGTGTGTCTTGTGGGTTTTTGTTTGTTTGTTTGTTATTTCCTTGGATTTGTTGGTTTGCGTTTTTCTAATTGCTTATTAGGAAAACTCATAGGCTAAACATGCTCATCTCCGTAAGTACAAGTTTTATCTGGAATAGGTGTGTGGTACGCTCTAGCTGGTATGCAGAAGAATGTATGCATGTTGAAAACACTTAGGTGTTTGTACGCAGGTGGTATAAATATTTACTCTTTTTCTGAGTAAACTGCTTAGATTAGGTGGTGGTGCTGTAGCTTTTTTTAGGTACCTGAATGTCATCATTCACTGGTGGGCGTAGATGTACTCATTTTTCAGTAGTGATGCTGAGTAATCATAGGTAGCCTCTGTCAGTAATTTGCTTGCTAAGTTTTTAAGTTTTTTAAAAAATACACTGACTTTTTAAGACTGTTTTACATATTTTTCACAGCATCCTCTTTAATGGTAATACGGCCATGAATTTTCATTAAACGTGACACTACCGTGTTTAAAAATCCTCTACAAGTTAAGGGGTAATTTATAGTCTTTCACCAAAGCTAATTGGGCTGTCCATAAACTACTGGTAAGGGTTTGAAAGAATCCAGGGAAAGTGTACTTACTGCCCACTGATTTCAGCTTGGTTTGTGGTAGTCCCATCTCTGCCCAAAATTTTTCTAACAGGTGTACAAGAAGTTGGCTAGAGATTGAGCTGGAATCCACTGATGAAATTTTTATAGTGGAATAATTTGAGTATGTTGTGTGGTGGTAACTTCGTTCTTGTTCGGAGAAAGTCAGAATTGCTCTTGTGGGATTGACAAATTTGCAGCATCTGATGACTTCCATCATTTGTTTTAAGCTGAAAAGAACCAACATATTGTCAGATGTACAGCTGTGAATAGCCTGTAAATGGTGTCCTCTGATTGAGTCTTTTAAGTCATGACTTTTGTAAGGTTCTTAACATAAATGTTACTTGTACTTCTTCTAGAATATTTCTGCGTCCTAAATTAATTCTTGGTTCTCTCTGTGGAAAAACGAGTCTGTGGCAATGAGGAAAAGTCACTTTTAAGGCCAGAGGCAGCACAGAGAATGCAGTGCCCCTCACACCCCCTTGCTTTGTTTTGAAAACCTCTGTGAAATTTCATTTTTCTAGTACCCAGTGGGACGTGGGTATTAGAAAAACACCCTTGCTGGTTTTTCTCTCACCCTCACAGCTTTTGCTGTGCACCTCTGAGAAGAGTCTGATTCTGTCTTCTCAGAATTTGTCAGAAGGAAAATGTTTGTGTGAGAGGCCGTTTATCTAACAAGAGACTTGTCCATTTCATAACTGATCTGCTCTGAACTTTGTATCTCTACAAATGTTAGCTGTAAGGAGAGGTATTCTTTTTCATATGCAGAGCATGGTGCGGGGAGGGGGGTCCAAACTTGTGCACCTCTCAAGCTCAAGACGTCTCTTTTCTGTATGGCAAATAACTGAGAACAAATACTGCATAAACTAAAATTAATCCCTAAGGTGAGGGAAGATCCCTGTATTTCTCTTCTAGCTTGTCAGTAGGCAGGTTCTGGGGCAGAAAGTGCCAGTTTGTGTGCACAGCTTAAGGACTTTATCACTTCAGGACACTTTGTGCTGCACTCACTTCTTCTGGCAAAGAATTGATCTGAAGTTCCTGCTGGGGCAGCTCAGGATTTGGGTGTGTTTGGGCAGCAAATGGATGACTCGTAGTATGATTTACCTGTGGAAATCTTAGATGAGAAACTTCAAATGAGGACAGCTGGTGAGACAGGCTTAGTCAGACTTGCCTAGAAAGACCATCTTTAGTTTCTGTTACAGTGAATTACAGGTCTTCACAGGCTTCTGATATTTCTCTTCAGTGTCAGTGGTTATGCTGTGCCCAGGCTGTCACCTGGTAAAAGAGTAACTTAAAAAATTTGTTGTGGGCTCCATAGCCTCAGCCTAGAGCTTCCCAAGAAACAGTTACAGCTTTGAGTAATTAAAATGCAGATTTTTTTTTAACTTTGGCTGAAAGCTGAAAGTAGCATCAGACTCAGTTGTTTTAATACAACATTTTTGTTTTGCTCCACAGTGCTGAACCAAGGAACTAAACAGTCAAAATACAGTATTTCATGATCCCAAATGTTTGAAATTTAAGAAACTGCCTTAACTGTAAATGCCAGGCAAACATAATGAGGCCCTTATCAGCTGGAACTGTATATCTGTGTCGCCACACCAGTGGTTGCAGAGCCAATCTGCCCTTACCATTCTGCATGATCTTCCAGGGACCAAAATTTCAGTGCTATGGGTAGCTGTGTCTATGGGCTCCTTGGTTCATGGTCAGGAGGTGTGGATTGTGTTGAGGATGGGAGGGGGGTGAGTTTCACACTGTGGCACACTGATTCTGCTGGATCTGTTTCCCCCTGTATTCTCTACCTTAGAGAAGCTTCCTAAAGTCCTTTAACCTGAGGCATAACTTGGTAGCTTTTAAAATGCCAAATGCTATTTGCATACACTTTGCTGGGATATTTCTCAAATTTATAAAACAGTGTAATAGTCAAAAATAGAGAGTGTAAATAATTGGAGGCATTGGACAGAACCTAGAAGAGAATGTAAAATACGAGTAGGTTGCAAGAAGCAAATAGCAAGTTGAGGAAAGTGTAGTGAAGTGAAGGCAACAAAATAAAAATGTTTTGCATTGGATGGGAAGAAAAGTGATGGAGACTTGTATACAGATTCTGTCTATAACCCGGGAAGATTGATTAAGCCATCCTTGCAGGGAAGAAAATTTACATACTGCTTCTATTATTAGAAATAGTTCTATTAGAATAATAGAAAATTATTCTACGCTTGGTTATTGTGTTGCTGTAGCAAAAGTTTCTTTCTACAATAATAGTAAAGCATTTACACCCTTAAGTTTTCTTCTATAACATAATGTAGGGCTATTAGGAATTGTCATTTAAAACTGTAACTTTTTTCTGTTGCTTATAAAATTAAATTAAGCTGTGGCATAGGTGAGTTTGCTTAATAGATGTGTTGTTAGTTTTATTCCTCTATGATTATAGGCCTGGCATGCCTTTTTTTGGTAACCAACTACAAGTAGGCTTCAGGAAATTGACTCCTTTGTTGATTACACTACTCTGACAGCTACTTTACTCTCATCTTTTGCAACCTCCATTTATTAAGTTTCTCTTTTTAAGCAAGGCATGCCTTGAACTGACCAATGAAACCTGATGCAGTGCACAGATTCAGCTGACTGCTGAGAGGCCCAGCACTCTCTGTCAGTCTGATCTGGAGAAATCCACTAAATTTTACCATGAATTTAGCCTTAGGAACGTGAACAAAACTTCCATCAGACACCTATACATTGTGTCTGAGAACATGTGTGACCTAGTAAGATTTATTTAGACAGCAAGATTTTACAATTTCAGGTGACAGTAACTTCAAAACAGGACCCTTCTGCGTGTTTTTTCTTGCCTTCCTTCAGTCACTCTCCTGATAATTTAAATGAGATTGCCAGGGTGGAAAAGGCGAGTAACCAGTGCAAATTATGTAGAACCACATTGTGCTTGAAAAGCACCCTGCTGGGTTCGGTCTGACTAAAAACATAAGCTTTTTCAAGATGGTATAAAATTCTTCATCACTAGCTGTCTTAAAGCAACTTTGGCTTTTGTTTCATAAAGAAAAATATTGTATTAAACCATGAATGGTTTTTAAATACGCAGCTGTGTATCTTAATTCATGTGACAGATGCAAAACTGGATGCAACTATGGTACGGAAATAGTCATTAGAAAGGGGAATCTTCAAATGGTTTTGGTTGAAAGGGACTTTAAGGAAGGTTTTGTTCCAATCCACATGCCATAGACAGGGATGCCACTCACTTTTATAAGCTCTCTCCTTCTTGTAAGGCACCTAGAGGTGCTGGAAGGTACCAGCTCTTTACTCATCCAGCTTACCAAGGACTACATATTTGTTTTCTATCGCTGAGATTACAAAGATGCGCTGGGATTTGATCTTGGGGAGATAGGAAGCAAGTTTGTTTTGACCTTGTGCTTTTGAATGGGAAAAAAAGCCTAACTTAAAATTATAGAGATTTTGAGAAAAGACAGTAAACTTTGCCAGGATGTTCCCCAGTTCCACTTGTTTTATCACTTGGGTTATCTGAGACCATGTTAGTCAGCAGTAGGCTAGTTGAAATACGTAAAAAATTCCAAAGTATTTTTCTTCCATTACTTCCGGTCGTCTTATGAGACTTTCGTGCTTGATAATTTGAGCTTTAAATTAAAGATACGTTGTGTGAAAAGCCACCATCTCTTGTCCTGAAATCAGGATGCATTTATATCCCCTGATCTGTCTCTAGTTCGTTCATTTGTTTGAATGCATGATATTCAGACAGCTTTTAAGTGAAGAGTGCGTAGTATTTTTTTTTCTGTTTGTGTAATTAATGGTCCCATCCATTTGTGTAGTGTACTTCTCCATACATTTAAAAAAAAATTATTTTGCTTTCAGGTGATGAGCATGGTATCAGGATTTGCACCACTGATTTCTGCAGGTATATTTTCAGCCACCCTGTCATCTGCATTAGCATCTCTTGTGAGTGCCCCTAAGATCTTCCAGGTAAGTAAGGGAAGAAAAGGGAAATATTTTAAAGAATAATTAATTTTGAGTCATGATTTTTGGAAGAAGACTATGATATACTGCCATCATGATCCATATCAGATGACATCAGTAGATTGTACTAATATTTACGTGTTGTTTAGAGTGGGAGAACAGTTTGTTAGTTTTTCTTGATGGTTCCTGAGTATATTTTGCTTTACTTTCTTTTTAGCAATTGAATCTCCTTCTTTAATTGGGTTAAAAAAAGTTGAGTGGCGAGTCAGTTGTATTGATACAGAGAATTGTGTGTATTGGGCAAACTTTTGACTTCCTGAGAAAACATAGTCTCTAAACAAAGATTTTTTGTGATGGTAAGGCACTAGTCAAGTAAAATAGTTACTTACAGAAGAGCAGAGCTGCTTCTTGCCAGCTAGACATTACTGAGGGATAGAATAGTGGAAATGAAAAATGTCAAGATGCAGAGACAGTTGAGAATACAATTAGTCCGTGATGGCTATAAACTATCAGTACGTGTTCAGAAAGATAATATGCAATGGAAGATGGGATGAACAAAATCCATGCTGACGCTTGATTTTTTTTTTCATCAGGCTTTGTGCAAGGACAGCATTTATCCAGGATTTCAGATGTTTGCTAAAGGCTATGGGAAGAACAATGAACCGCTGAGAGGATATATTCTAACATTTTTAATTGCTCTTGGATTCATACTAATCGGTTAGTTTGAAGTTTTAGTAAATCTCAATCCCCTTTTGTCCTTTAGAAAGCATTCCAGTCCATGTTGTGGACTTGATGACCGCGTCCTGGAGATCTAATGCACAGCTTCATTCTAAAAATTCTAAGTCTGGTTATTTTGAGGCTTGCTTTCTCCAGTCTTATATATAAAACTCTGTCGAGAACTGCAGTAAATTTTAACTACACTCTCTTTTTAACCACAGGTATCTGTCTTTAGGTACTATCAGTAAATAGAAATACATCCTTTGCTTGAGGCAGAGAGATGTTAATGTTAACATCTTGTAAATGTAAAAGTTTATTTCAGATTTTTAATAATGACAAGACAGCTTCAGTAAAATACAAACTTGAATGAGCAGTATTATTTAAAGTGTGTTTTTCTGTTAAGTTCCAAACAGTAGAGATGAGTGCTGACATTGCTGTTACTAAAGGTAATGCAGGTATAATTAATTACACGTATTCTCTGTAGGTGGCAAACTAACTTATGTTGTGTCCATCCATGAGTTCTGTGCCAGTGCCTGAAACTTCTTTTCCCAATTTGCTCTGTCCTACTTCCTCCACATCTGCTTGAGGCAGAGGTGACACCCATGGGGTCCTTACTGACCCATTCTGACTGGAAGCTTGATTGCAACAAGTAGAAACTTCCAGACTAGGATGGCACAATCTGCATTTTGATTTTTTTTTTTT
>VZTE01003824.1:175369-190809 GCA_013397775.1 Eulacestoma nigropectus | reverse complement strand
TTTTTTTTTTTTTTTAAATGGTGGTGAGAGTACACATAAAAATGTTTTGTACCATGCTGCCTCGAGGAAAGGAGAGAGCAACAGGTTTTTGCCTCTCACTGAAGAGAATGTAAGCATCACTGTTGTGGTGGTGTTGGTCTGTAATACTCCTGGCATTCTTCAGAACCCAATGTATTGCTGCACTGTTTGATCTAAGCCCTGCTGGGAATTAAATTTTCTCAATTAATCATTTTGAGAAAGTATGTAGTGCTTCCAGAGTGCTTCTAGAACATTTGGCAGTGATTATATTTTTGAAACACTTCTAACTGTTAAAAGATGACTTGGTAAATAGGAGATCATTGACGTAAAGCTCTGTCAGCAGAAAGGGTAAAACTGCATTTCCTTAGAGTGTATCGTAAAATAAGGTTCTTTGTAGCACAATTTTTAGTCTGTAATCTGCAAAGCCATTGGATGATACCTTTGGTAACAGCCTGCTTTTTTTTTATTTTCATTTTACAGCCGAACTGAATGTCATTGCTCCAATTATTTCTAATTTCTTCTTGGCCTCATATGCCTTGATTAACTTCTCTGTATTCCATGCTTCTCTTGCAAAATCTCCAGGTAGGAACTATATTTGAGGGGTGGGAGTTTAGCCTTGCAATTCCTTTATGCATAAATGCAGTTTAAAAGGTATTAAGATAAATTAAGGTTTAGTGTAATTATTAAATATATAGTTGATTCTCATGGCATTAAAAGCTTAATATGTTGTGCACTTCGGTCTTCCGAAATTTTGAGAACTGGGTGATCCAGTGGGGCTTGGGAGCTACTAATCTTGTCATTTTTGCTGAGGGAACACAAGGTAATTCAGAGTTTATTCAGAAACTCAGGAAGAAAGCTTTCTTGCTAATTCAGTATCTGGCGTTGGCAAACCAACCTTTTGTTGTCTTCAGTTTCTGTTAATGTGTTTCATCTTCCAGTCCAGAAGAAACGGGAATTGCTGGTGATGTTGCCACATTTTTATAGTCCTTAGTGTGGGAAGTTGGTTAAACTACAGGAATAAGCCAAAACCTGGTAGCTGCAGAACAGATGTACATCATACCAAATCCATGTGCAGCTGTACTGGAATAACTCCCTTAAAAGCTTCTTAAGTTACTGAACTGGTAGTTTTGGTTTTTTTTTTCTTCTCAAAGGATGCCAGTTTGCATAACAATTCTAACTTTAATAACTCTATATTTAATACACTTGTTAATCTTGGATGTGTTTGTGGGGGTGTGTGTGATTTTGGATAAACTTGCAGTAAATAAGGCTGTAAAACAGTGACAGTCCAGTACTTTTTGATGCATCCAAGTTCTATTGGGATATATCTGTCCTTTTCATGAAGTGAGAATTTCTATGTGAAATAGTAAAGATGGACAACTAAAAACAGCAGTGTGTAAGAAACTGAGGTATGAGATGATTATTTATGTTTTAGTGCCTTTGAAAGGAAAAATCAAGTGTCAGCCAAGCTATTGCCAAAAGTTCCTGAGGCCTGATTCAATAGACATACTGGCACAAGCGTCCTCAAACTTTCCTTCTGAGCTATGCTTTTAGAGGACAAAATTAGGAACATTTACATATCTGTGTGAGAAAGATGCAAATTCATTTGAAAGGTGTTGGAAAATTGAAAGCGTAAATGTGCCAGTCTCTATTTTTTACATCACTGAAACTCAGACATTCACATGAAATGGATGCAGAATAACAGGGAAAGGAAAAAGAAACAGTGGCTTCCTTCTCTTGTAGTATTGTTTAAATTAATTTTCCCCTTCTTTTTACTCTCCTCCAAAATTTTATTTTGATTAGGTTGGCGCCCTGCTTTCAAATACTACAATATGTGGATTTCTCTTGTTGGAGCTATTCTCTGCTGCATTGTAATGTTTGTCATTAATTGGTGGGCAGCACTTCTAACCTATGTCATAGTGCTTGGGCTTTACATCTATGTCACTTACAAGAAACCAGGTATGTACACAGGCTTCTTTTGGTTGTGGAGGGGGGGAAAAACGGGAAAAAGTGATGGCCTTGGCAGGGAAAAAACCCATCAGCTTCTTTCTGTTTGGACCACTAGTTTATACTTGAGATTCAGGCTTTTTTAGTTGTAATTAAATGGAATTTTGCCTGCATAGTCACTGCTCTTCCCCCTCCTCTTAAATTATGAAGATGCCACTTAGGCATAAATGTGTGAATGAAAATTGGAGGAAATGTGCATATGGAAAACGGTAAATTCATTGTGGCTATCAAGAGATGTATATAGGAGCAAAAAGAGATGATAGTGGGGTCTTTTTGTTCCTCATAAAGATAATAATCTGAAAGGATCTGCTTAATCTAGCAGTTTTCCACTGAAAGTATCTGACTTTGTTTAGGCAGTGTTTTGAGATTCAGTTTTTTCTTTGCTGTGATATAAAATAGCACAGCAGTTTTTCCACAAGTGGTATTCTTTTGCCTGTGAAGTTTTTGTGGTCTTTGAAATATGGATATTAAAAAAGTCAGTTGTCCCTTCCCTTTTCGCTAAAACTTCTACAGAAATGTTATCTTTAAATATAATTGCCTGTTTAGCTGTAGGGCTTGTTGACTAGTATTGTGTAAAATGTATCAAGGTGTAGCTTAAATCTGTGTTTTCAGTTGGTATCCAGCATTCATTTTGTGATCGTGTAATTTTGCAACGGACCACTGTAAATAACACATTGGAACCTCAAATCTTTCAACAGATGTAAACTGGGGATCCTCAACTCAAGCCTTGACTTACCTGAATGCACTGCAGCATTCCATTCGGCTCTCAGGAGTGGAAGATCACGTGAAAAACTTCAGGTAACACTTAAAGACAGGAAATTCTGTATTCCCTAAGGCTGCTGTCACGAGCTTTGCTGTCAGGGTTTCCATTAGGTCCATGTTCATCTGCTGTGATCCATCCAAGTAAATGGAATTACAGATTGAGTGGTTCTTGACACAGGTGCCATCCTCTGGGGTCAGGGAGAACCTGGCAGCAACAGAGTTTTCAAAGAAAGGACCCATGGCATTTCCTGTCACTTGGGAAAACACTCCAGTTCTGACCCCTGGCCTCACTTGGAAATGATTAGATTTTCCTGCAGAAATACAACATACAACATCTATATTGCATATGTACAGACAGTTGAAATAGGATGTGTCAATCAGCTGTGATAGGTACCAGCAGAGCCTCAAAGAATAGGACAGTAAAACTCAATTACAAATGTAGTAATATGAGTATTAATGGGCTTTCCACTTCCAGACTGAAAAAAAAAAAAGTGCTTTCTGTTGTAGGTGCAAACCACAAAATTGGAAGTTTAATTAGGAAGCAGCTTTTTGTTCTGAAAGTGCCATTAAAATCCCATAAAAGTTTGGACACTTCCTCTTTTAAAATTGATTTAAAAGTTGCCTTTGACTTGCTTGCACTAAGCTGGCTCTACCTTCTGAAGGAAAGTAATGTAAAAATGAGCATATCATTCGAGTATTTCTCTTGGACACAGAAGAATCTAAGCTACAAAATGCAAGGGATGTGACTTAGCAGTGGGGGAGAAAAACTTAATCCCTCTGACCGAGTCTTGTCTAAAATCTGTTCTTCAACTTTTTAAGTGGGTAGTTTTTCAGTTTTAATGGGACTACTGAAATTTTACGCAATTAGTCATAGATCTGCTGACAGGTGGGTAACAACTGATCTTTTCTTAATTTAAAATAGTCTTATAAAAGTGGATGAGGTTATTACATTTGCAGTGATGATCATGTTATGTAAATATTTGGAAGAAACTTTTCTTAATAAAGAGAGGGGTTAATAAATTTTGGGGTTAATAAAAAAAATCCAAAACTGCAGATTAATTCCTATCTTTTTTTTTTTCCCCCTCATAATTCTAGACCTCAGTGCTTAATTATGACAGGTGCTCCAAATGCACGTCCAGCTTTGCTTCACCTTGTCCATGCTTTCACCAAGAATGTGGGCTTGATGATCTGTGGCCATGTGCATATGGTAGGTGTATTCTGTCTTTACTTTATAAACTTACCTTGGTGGCGTTTTTCTCCTGTCTGCTTTGGGGTTTGGTTTGGTTTTTTTAACCTGTTTGTTTTTTGTTTCTGGTTCATGTTTAAGTTTTGGTTTGTTTATTTGTTTGGGGTTTTTTTAAATGAAAGCAGCATTAGACATCGAAAAGTGCAAAAAGAGATTTACTGTTAAGTTTTGCTATTGAATGGGTCATCACTATTCCAGTTAGGTGTACTACAGCAGAAAATTTGTAAAAAAATCAGTACCTTAGATCATTTGATGCTTAAATGCTGAAGGACCTTTTACTTCTAATTGAACACTGGGAGATTGATTCCCATGTAGAGTTCTTAGAAAGCCTAGGAGAAAAGAAACCTTCTTGAGTAGGGAAGTCAATTATCAATTCAGCCAATAGCTAAAAATTGCGTTTAACCTTCCAAGCTGTTTTTTATTCCTTCAGTTGTCATATTCATTTAATTGTCAGGTGTTTCCTCTTCCCTTTCTGACCAGCCCCTGATATTTCACTAAGTATCCCTGAGTGTTTTTGTCAGAATATCAAGTGAGGATGTTTCTGCAGAGGGGAGTTCGTGGGGGTGGTTCTGCAAGGACATAATTTGAACAGTTCTTACTACTTAGTGTCTTCTGTGGCAAACCTAAAGAGTGGTGTTGTGATGGTGAGAAGGAAGCAATTTTCAAGTAATTCTTCTTCAGAATCAGCTTGTCGTGAGTTGTGTTGATTGAGATGTAGGGTGTTTTGTACCAAAACTTCCACTTAGCTAGAGAGAGGCTGTGGCATCTGCGATAAATAGTGGTAAACGCATTTTAACCCATTGGGATTGTGCAGTTTTGCTTCATATCTTAAGGCCAAACATTTGTCACATCACTAAGCACATTAAAGCAAGTGTGACTGAGAGGTATCATCCAGGATTGACACATGTCACCTACCCAGACTTTTGCAAGGCCTTCAGCACAGTCCCATGTGACGTCAGTCTCTCCAAATTGGATAGACATGAGTTTGAAGGGAGCAGGTTTCAGTGGATGAGGAGTTGGCTGGATGGACACAGCCAGAGAGTTGTGGTCAGTGGCTCCATGTCCAGCTGGAGGCCGGTGATGAGTGGTGTCCCTCAGGGCTGTGTCCTGCGACTGGGGCTCTTCAGTACCTTCATCAGTGGCACAGACAGGGGGAGCAAGGCCACCCTCAGCACGTTTGCAGCTGACACCAGGCTGAGGGTGCAGTGACACACCTGAAGGACTTTGAATAAAAACATCGATTACTCTTAAATTTACTACACTTACTAAATATGACTGGCTTCTGATCTAATGAACAGATTAGAGCAAATCAAGTTAATGCAGTCCATATACAGATTTTTGTCTTAAGAAACTTTTAATTTCTGTCTATATAAACTTAAGTCGTATTTCAGTGAATGTGAAAGGACAGAAACTGAGTAATGCTAGGGAGATAAGATATCACACATAAGATCACTGCCTTTGAAAAGCAGGGCTATACAGAAAAGCATAAGGTGGTGTTATCCTTCTTGTAGGAAAGCAGCTCTGAAGATTTTTTGAGAGCATATCCTTTCCTCATTTAAACTGACTTTCTTGCAAGAAGGGTGGCACTACCTCATTCTTCAGTAGCTTTGACCGTTTGGTCAGTCTGTGTCCTTCTGGAAAAACTGGGCTGCTGTGTTTTTGATTATACCTCATCCTGTATTGTGCATTTTGATGTCTAGGAGGAACACAAAAGATTCACCCCAACAGAAATAACATAAAGGAAGTATTTAAAGAGGAGGTGACTTTGACTGCAGGATACAAATACTCTCATAAAGCGTAATGTTAAGTCATCCTACATCTGTGTATATTTCTTTACAAAGCCCTTTTCTTTTAAAACTATGTTATGCTTTGGAGGGCAAACTTGTGCCACCCCCTGGGGAAGAGGGTTGTGCTCTACACGAACAAGATGGCTAAAGTTTGAGCAACCCTCTTCCTGAAAATGTTAAAAGTTTTTCAGTCTTTGCTGCTGATAATGCCTGGTACTTTGTGGTTTGAGGTGTTCTTGATAATGTGCAACTATGTCTGGAGGTTCTCTGAGTTTGAACTAGTTTCTAGCAGTGACATTAAAAAATTGGGAGGGGCTTTTTTACTCCCATTACTCATGTTCCTAATTTTTGTTCCCTCCCCTCTTACTATTTCCTTTTTTTCAAAGGGTCCTCGGAGGCAAGCCATGAAGGAGCTGTCAACTGATATGGCTAAATATCAGCGATGGCTAATTAAAAACAAGATGAAAGCTTTCTATGCACCAGTGCATGCAGAGGACTTGAGGGATGGAGGACAATACTTAATGCAGGTATTTTTTTAAAAAAATTAAAGTGCTCAAGATGCACATCAAAATTGGAAGTGGCTTTATACTTTGAAATATGTTCGTTTTGCAAAATGATCTTAAAGCTTTGGTGAAAAGTACTTTATTGTTCTCTTAAGCAGAAAATAGAACTTTTAGTTGTGTCAGTAACATGTTATTTTATAAAATACTTCTTGTTCTTCTTAGGCTGCTGGTTTGGGTAGAATGAGACCTAACACCCTTGTGGTTGGATTTAAGAAAAACTGGAGGCAAGGTGATATGAGAGATGTTGAAACCTATATCAATTTATTCCAGTAAGTAGAAAATACAGAGTTTTAGCTGCTATGTTCCATTTCAGTATGTGTGGTAGTAAGTAAAGAAAGATTTAGTTACACGAAGTCTCTTTCAGGTAGACCTAGATTTTCCATTCAGCAGTCTTCAATACTTAAGGTTTTTTTCTGATACGGAAATTAATAAGCAAGTCTTTATAGTTTAGGCAGATCAGAAATCTCCATAATAACTTTCTGTATCTAGAAAGAGTTGTGGCAGAGGTCTGAGGTTTGAGAGCTACTGTCTGAAAAGGAGAAGAAATACTTCACTCACAAGACACACAGCACTGACACCCAGGATTGTACAGAAAGGAGAAGAGAAAGGAAATCCCAGAGTAACTTGACAGTACTGAAAGGCAGACCAGTTGTGGCTGAATGAGTAACTTGTGCTGCTGCCCAAACATTTAAGGAAAAAAACCGTGCTTATTTTACTTACACAGAGGTTTTTGTGTTCAGCTGAAGTTCTGCTTAACCCACTTTTTTTGTGCTTTATATTTCTCATTTTCTGCACTTTTTTAAAAGAGAGGATGGGGGTTTACAGGCAGATATTAGAAAAGGACAAGAAAAATCATCTCACTCAGGTCTTTAAGAGAAAAGCAGGGGCACCAAATGCAGTGGAAATACAAGGAAACACGTTGGTTAGTTTTTCTTTTTTTCCCTATTTTATTTTGGGATGGCTTTTGCAGGAAGATCTGTCAAGGTCAGCAAGTCATGTGGTTCTCCACATCCCTAAAGAAACCTCAGGAGGTAATAACTGCAGGTCAAATGTATTTCTGGAAGACTAAAAGTTTCTGAAGCACACAATAGAAACACATCTAATCTCTACAAATCTAACACATTATTAAATAATGAAATTAAAATGTTCACTAATAGACAAAGCAAATCTTAAATCATACTCAATTTTTCTTGCACTTATTATAGCATTGATACTTCAAACATTTCTAATCTAGTCTTACTACTTCTAAAGGGAAGTGTTTAATTAGTGAAATCTTGAGAAATTTCTGTCCGTGGAAATGATATGGGAGGGAGTCTGTGATTTATGTTTGTTTGTAATGAATGAGGCATTTATATGTAAAAGATGGTGATTAATGACTAATGCAAACTGATATGGTTAATGTTTTTCTTGTCTTATGTTTTGGGGGCGGAGTTGTTACTAATTTTACTCCCCTTTTACTCAGCAATTTATTCAGAGTTTTGGCTCTTCTCTACAGTAATGAAGTTCTGCCTCTATTTTTGGATGGAGTGAGTCTCAGCTTTATCGGATGTAATGGGACTAGGCACATTATAGCTAACTTATAGCTAATTTGCTATTAAATTACATCATCTTAAGTGTTTTTTAACACCCAAATCTTTTGGAAAGATGTCAGAAATCTTTAGTTCTCAGATCAAAAAGATCTACTCAAAATAAATCCCTTTTTTGATGGAGGGAGATAAAAATTTGTATTTCTTGGTGTATCTTATATCTGTGCAGAACTTAAATGACCTTTTCCTGTTGCTTTTATTACATCACTGTTTACATAGTGGAGAGAACGAGGAGAGGGAATAGGTATCCCTTCTAGACATTATTTTTCCGAATATGATGCTCAGTTTAGAGATGCAGTTAATGTTTTGGAATTGAAACTGACATTCTAAAGCAAATTTATGATTCTGGGCTTCCAGTGGCAGTGCTTAATCACTGGAATTTGTTCAGGGAGGGTGCATTTTTCATTTGGTAAAGAAAATCCTGTAAAATATTTTAATTTTGTCCCTTTTGTTTAGTGATGCCTTTGATGTTCAGTATGGTGTAGTTGTCATTCGCCTCCAGGAGGGCCTGGACATTTCTCACCTTCAGGGCCAAGGTATGACGGACTTTGTTCCATCTGGTGAATGGCTGTTCTATTTCCCTTTTAAAACGTCATTCTAAAAATACTAAAACTCAGTAAAAAAAAAAACCAGCAGAACACCCACCACTGTTGCGGCAGGGTAAAATTCAGAAGAACTGTAAGATAGTAACCCATGGCAGCAGAACTTGGGTTTTCTGTGTGTTTCACCTTTCTGTATTTGCAAATGGTATACAGCTGCTTCCAGAAGATCTGCCACTTTGCTGAAACTAGCTAGTGATCCCGGCAAGTTGGCATCTAATATTTGGGGCTCAAGCCCAGAAATTGTGAAAATCACAACAAATGTTGCGCAATGCAGGAATGGCGCTGCGTTTAGTGTGGGTTGCCAACCCCTACACAGACTAATTTAGTAGGACTCTTGAGTAGTCTGCCTCAAATTTGGAAAGGTTTTCCATGTAGAAGACTTGCTTGTGCTTTGTCAGTAGTGTTCTTAAGTGGAATGGTGTAATTTTAGTTGAATTCCAAGCCTGTGAGCATTGGTACAGCTACTTACTGATTTGATAATGTGTCATTTGTTTGTGGCTTGCTCCATACAGTGGTGCTACCATGAGGAGGAGTGACACAAGGAGGGACATCCCCCTGAAGGTGGGGGTTCCCTCACTGGGAAAATTGCATGTTTTAGTATTTGGAGAGAGTCAGGGAGCCTGTCACCGTGTGCAGGAGGGCAGAGGAGTGTGAGAAATGGCAAGGAGTGAACCTGCAGTGTGGAAACAACACTGCTGAGAGAACTGGGAATGTAACACCAAGGTGTCAGGAGAATCTTGGTACCCACTGGGGACACTGAGTTTGCTTCAGCTCTGACAGCTGCTCCACAGAAGCCATGGAAAAAACATGGAAAAAAGACTTGGCAGTGAGACAGACACACTTGGTCTGTGCCATGTCTAAGGCTCATCTTCCTCTTAAAAGTAGAAACAGAAAACATTGCACTGAGTGATTCCCCCCGCCTTCCTTTCTAGTTGTAGTTCCACAGTGTTACCTAGCTCTGTTTTTAGGCTCTGGGAATGCAATCAACAACCACATCCTGGGAAAGTAACAGAAAATGGCAGCTCTGCTCAGAGGAGAGCCTCTTTGTGCTCTGAAGCCCTCCTGCCCTCTTTGCCGTGGTTAAACAGTTGCAGTAGCGTGTAATTAATTGTGAACCAGCACTGTATAATCACATTTCTCTGTTGATACCATTTGTAACAATTCCGTGGTTTCTAATGGGTTTTTGCTTTCACGAAGATTTGCTGTCATCCCAAGAGAAGTCTCCCTGCACCAAGGATGTCATAGTAAAAGTGGATTATAGCAAGAAGTCTGAGACGGACACTTCCATAGCTTTTGCTCCATCATCCAGTGAAAGAACTCCCACTCCACGCAAAGGTAACTGCTAGTTATCAATGAAACCTGAGTTCCCTCTCTTTCTCTCTCTCATTTTCTCCTCAATTCCTCTCTCTTTGCCCAGGAATTATTTAGGGGATTTTTCTGTTAGTAGAGTAGATGTGTCATGCTTTTATAGATGTTGATGTCTAATCACTTAAGTACTCTGTATGTAAAATAAATATTTGTTTCTAGTCCCCTGAAGAAAACAGGTGGTAGGCAATGACTTAAAATGGATTTTCTTTGTTACTGAGTTCAAGAGACATTAAAAAAGTGCTTGAGGATTGTACCCCACCATCTGTATGTTACAAGTGATTGGAAGGCTGCTAAATTTATGAAGGTTTGTTATCTCAAACTAGAATATTATGTGCATGTCAACAGACAGAAATGATTCAGAATACTTTGACATGACAGTAAACAACTTTACTCTTTCCTACAAGGCAAAAGCCTTAATAGTTAGATGGGTAGTGGAGGTATATATATTTTTTTTAAAGTATAAATGAATCTTAGGGTTTCATAGACTGCATTTGTGTGCTTTTCTCTGTGCAAAAATGCATTTCATTTCACATCTTTGTTTTCTGTTTCTTTTTAATTTACTTTTGTATTTTTTTCATTAATATCACAAAGGAAATTAACCTTTTTATTTTGTATCTTTAAAAACCTTCCAGAGGAGGACGAGGATGGAAAGACTTCAGCACAACCACTGTTGAATAAAGGCAGGCATTTTCCACCTTTTTGTGTTAAATCATTCTTTCCCATTGTTGATTTCAGTTTTCCTTTTGTAATTCTTTCTACACCTGAGTACCAGAGAGGAAAATACCAACCATGCAGTGTTTATTTGTTTCTCCATATCTGCTTTAGAACATGCTTCATCCTTAGGAACTAGGCCGTGAAAAAAAACCAACATTGTGGAAATTCCCAGAAGAAGTTGCTACTGAGAAAAGATTGTGCATAAATGTTGGAATTTAAAAAAAAAAGTTAAAAAGCTTTTCTCTTAAAGTAACATTTGAAATGTGTTCAGGAGCTTTCTGCTTTCTTAATTCTGTATCTCAGGTGTCTGTCTGGGTCCTTGCTTGGTTCAGGAAATACCATCTGATGGTGTAGTGGAAGTGCTCTCAGTTTTATCTTCTAAAGCCATGGTTGCTTCTCTGTTATTTGGAATAGTTCAATATTGTGAAAATTAAGGCATAGTACAGCTACTCAGTGAGGTGAACATGTGAAATAATGCAAAGTAGTCATTCCAATCAGCGTTTTCAGAAATTAACTGAGCAGTTTTCACTTCCTGGTTTATTTCAGATTTGTTCTGCATTATTCAGGTATTTTTGCGTTAACTACAGTTCTTCTGAACTGTTTTGACATTTTTTTTCGTAATTTCAGCAGCTAGAAGCTTTTGTGTTTTAATAATGGAAAATGAGATCACATCTTGAAGCACAAGATGGCAGTTTGGAAGAAGTCCCAGTATGCAATAAAGTAGTATATTAATGTAAATCAGTCACAGATGTGCTCTAAATTTAAAAAATTCCTAATAAAATGAGGATGGAGATGAATGTCAGACTCCTGGCTCTTGCACAGGCTGAGGTTTTAATTAAGAGAAGGAGGGTTAGGGGTTTTCTCCTACAGTTCAAAAAAAAATATCTGTACTATTCTAACTGAAAATGCTATTACTGTCTTGTTCTCAGTAAATCAAATAACTTTGTTATGCAAAACAGTCCTTGTTGCAGAAGACAGGGCCCAATATGCATAAGTAGCTTTTAATTTTACCACACGCTTAAAGAAAACTGGATGTAAGGAAAGAATTGCTTAGGACATGGTATTTTCTTGTAAAATTCGTTATCTCCATATTTTTAGGGAAACTCTGTCATTTTCAAGAGGCAGAGTGCATGGCCTAATGCTCTGGAGCAAAGTTAATTAAATTGTCCAGGCAAATGCCTGTGTAAAGACCTCACACATCCTTCATTTCTCAGATGCCTGCTAAATTACTTCAGCTGCTGAAATTATGAGTCTCCAGACTCCCTACTTAGAGCCAGTTCAGTTTTATATCCAGTCAATCAAAATTTGGAGTTGGGTTGGGGGGTGTAAAGGAAAACAAAAAATTTAAAAGTAGGTATATCCCAGGATATTAAGAGTTGCGTTTGATGATTTTCAGAGTGGTTAAACAAAACACTTCAAAACCAAAATTTCACCATACATTTTTTCCAGATTCAAAGAGCTCATCATCTCCTTTAAGCTTGGCTGACCAAAGACTTCTTGATGCCAGTTGTCAGTTCCAGAAGAAACAAGGCAAGAGCAATATTGATGTCTGGTGGCTCTTTGATGATGGAGGTAATGTGCTTTTTACTTTAAAAAGCTTTAAGTGTTAATAAAAAAAATTACTGGGGTAATTTTGGATTAACTGTTAATAGATATCTGTCAGTCAGTTCATACTAAATCTGTACTATTTAAGAAAGTGCAGTTTTCTTAATCTTTGTCAAAATCTGTTCTAAACATAGGTCTGACACTGTTGATTCCTTACCTTATTACAACCAAGAAGAAGTGGAAGGACTGCAAGATCAGGGTGTTCATTGGTGGAAAAATAAACAGGATTGATCATGACAGAAGAGCGTAAGTTTGCCTTAAAAATTCCATTTCAAATGCTAATACAACATGTTCCACATTGGATTATTTTCTCTTTTTACTTGCCTTATTTCAGTTGTACTTTTCTTGAGGTGTAATCTTACTCTATTGCCTTTTTCCAAAAAAGGTTTTGTTTCCCTCAGATATTTTGAAGTAACTCATCCAAAAACAAATTTTTGTGCAATATTATCTGACACTAATACTTTCTTTTTCAAATACTTTCTGAGATTATCTTCAAGGGAGAGCTCTTCTCTTGTTTTAAAGCCATAAAACTGTTTTGGGTTTTTTTTCCAAAGCATGTTGTTGATTTGTCGTCATATGCCAAGTCAGCTTTATTTTTCTCCTTGTTACTTCTAAGATGCCTTTTTTCTGTGTCGTAAACCAGGGGTTTTTATTACCAGACATCTGTCTGTTTAACCTGTGAAAGAATTAAAACTGTGATCATGTATAAAGGCTTGTTTTTCTGATGCAGGATGGCTACTTTGCTCAGCAAATTTCGGATAGACTTCTCAGATATTATGGTTCTTGGGGATATTAATACTAAGCCAAAGAAAGAAAAGTAAGTCTCGAAACACATCTTGTTTGTTCGTTGAATTTGTGATGTCTGTCTTAAATTTAGAGCACCTCATTCTTTCCTACATAGGTTATGGTACAGAGGTTCTTGTGACATCCAGTGTTTCACAAAAAGGCAGGAAATTAATAACTCCTGTGTCCAATAATATAGAAATCTGTATTTTTTTTGAATCTCTGGTTCTTAGACTGTAATACTAAATTCTGAAAAATTAAGTTAGAAAAAAAAAATCCACATTTTCTGGAGGAATCCTCTTTAAAAAGAGAAACACTCACCAAAACTTAAATGGTTTAAGTCTCATTTAGAGTCTTAGTTTAATGTAACAAAGCTTGGTCTTGAAATAGCCCAATCTGGGGTTTTTTTCTTTATTTTTTCCTTTTTTAAATTGCTTGGACAGTTAAAGTATACAGGAATGATCATATAAATGATATTTCTTACTTCCAAGTCCAAAAAAGCATTAATCTTAGATGACTTTCATTACAAATTTATAACAGACTGTGTAGGACCTAAAAATATCCTCCTTTCCTATTATCTCCCTTTCCCCTCAGGCCTTCTGGAGTATGCTGAAGTCGTAAAAATACCTTTTATATGGTTGTGCATTTATCTGAAAGTCCTGATGTGCTGTGGAAATTGAGAAGTGTTATTTTAGAACTTGACTAAATGCTAAATGTTAATATGAGTTCTTTTATACCCTTTTTAATAGTTTTTTTCTTAAAATGTTTCTAAATACCATTAAGATACTAACAATAGGTGAAAACCCAGTGGATGAAGATTAATTTTTAGCATTTGGTGTGCTGTATAATAATCTAATATTGTTAGTAGGTCTCCTTTTTGCTCAGCCACAAAATAGCAGATCACATTTTTTTTCTTCCTTTTGATTACAGTGAAGTCATTGTACAGTAAAGACCACCAAGGCTAAATACAAAGATGTTTTGTTCATAATGTTGGTATTTCCTGGAGGAAGTGTAGGTAGAGAAGCAGGGTGATGAGAGTTGTTCTTTCTAGTAGAAATTAATTCCTCCTAGATCTTCAGAAGGTTTTATTCTGAAGTTCTTACTCTAAAGTTCTGGGAAATTCAAAGTGCACTTACAAGTGCAACAGGAAGACTTAAGTCAGATATCTGGGTTTTTTCATTTGCATGTGGCTCCTGGACTGCACTGGAAAGAGATAAAAGAAGCAAAATAAAAAGATCAAAGCCAGAATCCTAAAAGCAATAGCATGAGACTTGATAGCTGGTTTTTAGTGTAACATGTCAACTCCCCCTCTTTCAAAGCTGGTTCTGAAGAAGCTGCTCCTAGTTACTGTCCATTTTCTAAGGATAGTATGTTCAGCTTGTAAAATTCGAGGGAAATTGTTGAACTGTGTAAAATTTTAATTGTGTGGTGAATTGTTTGCTGAATCACAATGTCTGCATATGCAGAGAGCTGATTTGATGTTCTAACTGCAACAGGCAAGGAAGAAAACCTTCGGTTTGTTTTCACATAGCAACAAAACCTGATTTCTGATACTATGAAAATAATTTTTGACATCAAGACTCACATCTGCTCTAATGCTTGTTCACTTAATCCTTCCAGTATTGCAGCTTTTGAGGAAATGATAGAGCCCTTCCGACTTCATGAGGATGATAAAGAACAAGAAGTTGCAGATAAAATGAAGGAGGATGAACCATGGAGGATAACAGATAATGAGCTTGAGCTTTACAAAACAAAGGTTCTGTTTCCTTTAAAGTGTTAAGTCGGTTAAAACTTTGTTTTCTCTAATGCATTTGTGGTGGTGATATCAATGATTTAATTCTTGTTTTTCTCTTTCTTCCATAGCAGTTTTTATGAGTAGCAGATAAAATGCAGCATCTAAAACCATTCAGATGGTTCACAAAAGCAAAAAGGTTCTGCATTTGGGTATGAGCAGTGGCCAGACTGCTTTCCTACAGTATTTTAGCAGTTAGTTTAGAATAATTTAGTCTGTATCCAGATATTTGTGACTATTTTTTTTTTTTTTTTGACCAGGCTAATGTTTTTTGCTTCATTATTTTTAGAAACACCACCAACTAAAAAACCAAAACCGAACAACACTTTGTGGTGCAAAGGAGCAGTTAAATGTTTGGCATCTTTCCCGAGCTATTGTGCCCCATAGAGACATGAGAAGTATTTCTTCTCAGGTGTTTCTTTAGAAGAGAAAATAAATGGCATCCTGTAATAGGGTAGCGCTTGGCTTACTTGTACATTTTAAGCTTGCTGCTTTCTTTTTTCCCAACCTTACAGCCATAGGTATTTTGGGAATGAGTTTCCACACTGAGTTTGGAAGTAACCTGCTTTTTGTTAATTACTCATTCCGGTTGGTCATACTGTTTTTCTTT
>VZTE01003824.1:151342-175277 GCA_013397775.1 Eulacestoma nigropectus | reverse complement strand
TCATACTGTTTTTCTTTTTTTTTTTTTTAAATGAACTTTTTATGGTTTTTACATAAAAGCTGTTCCTAACAAGTTTCCTTTTATTTACAGACTTACCGACAGATTAGGCTAAACGAGTTGCTGAAAGAACATTCAAGTACAGCTAACATAATTGTCATGTAAGTAAATTACTTGGATTTGTGGTGTTACCCAAATTGATACAGAGCTGTAATTCGAAATACAAATGTAAATACAGGTCAGGAACAAGCCTTTGCCATGGCATTGAAGTATAGAAATATTCAGGATTGCAGTGCTTTATTAGAAGAATGGAGCTACTGTTCTGCTGAACAAAAAATGTCCTTTTTACTGCTGTGCTTTTGATTATGCTGCTTTAGTTGATCACCTCCACATTTGTGGTGCAGTTCACATTCAGCACACATGTAATTCTCACAATCTTTCTACTCCTGTGTAGTTACCTCCCTCTTTTTCAAGTCCTTCCTTTGATTTCCTTTTCTAGGACATCTCTCTAGATAACGTTGTTATCTTGCTTACGTATTTATTTTTAAAATTGCTTTTGGTGTGAACAAGCAGGAGACAGATTGTAGGTTTCTTACTGCTGTATTTTAAAATGTTGAAGAGTCTTTCAAGAGACTGTCCTCAGCTGAGCATTCTGTGTGAAGCTGCCCGAGTATTAAATGGTGGTGACAGGCCAAAAGTGAGGGGGAAATAAATGTAAAGGCCCGTGATGTTTAGGATACAAACTCTCAACTCACAAATTCTGAGAGGGAAAAAGTAAATTAAAAAGATTAGGAAATCTGACATAATATTTAGATCTTTCTAGAGTCATCTGTGGTATTTATTATGATCTGACTTGCGCCTGGCCAGGTTTTTCTGATCAGTGAGTGTTGTTTCCCTTGTGGCTTGCAGGAGCTTGCCGGTGGCACGGAAAGGGGCAGTGTCCAGTGCACTGTACATGGCCTGGCTGGAAGTGCTCTCTAAAGATCTGCCACCAATTCTCCTGGTTCGTGGGAATCATCAGAGCGTTCTCACCTTCTATTCCTAAGAGTACTTGCACATGGCACAGCTGTGATGAAATGGTACTGCAGTGCCCAGGGAAGAGTGACTTGCGTGGTCTATGGTTCATTAACATCACAAAGGCAAAAAGTGACTCTTCTTTCACTATTTCACTGACTTGAAAGCACACAAGGAAAGTCACTGTATTTCTAAAGTTGTGACATCTTCAGTTTTATTCTATATTTTCTGTAATTTAATCTTGCTTAATGGGGGAGGATTCCTTGTTAGACTGAAGAACAAGACAAGCTTTTTGTTTGCTATTTGAATAGCAGCAATAAAATGTTGTATTTTTGATCAATGAAAGGATTATAGATTTATAAAAGCCTTTTAGCCTTGAGGTGCCTTTTGAAATTAACCAAATCTCACCCATACATCCTATTTTGTAAATTTATATAGAACGTCAAAATCTGCCTTCAACTAAGAGTTTAGATCAGACTTCCTTTAGTTTTTAGTCTATTCCATATTACAATAAAAATGAATGCTGCTTTTCAGTCTTCCATTGAGCTATTAGTTCTTAGTACTGTATGTTTTCTATCGTCAGAAAGTTTTTCGGGTTTTTTTTGTTGGTTTTTTTTTTTTTTTTTTTTTAATTATTATATCTGTTAGACTTAAAGGTGAGAGTTGGGGCAGGTCAGTTGAACTAAAGCGAATCCCTGATGTTACTGTCGCTAAGTTTTTTAACAGTTAAAACTAACTCTGCTTGTAGAGAGGGTTCTTTTTATCAAATTTGACGGTGTGTACTACTTTGGCAGTAGTCTGAGACAGCTAATTTTATCTGCCTTGGCAGAGGGTAGTATCCTCTTAGACTTAGCTCTGCTGTAAAATCAAGCTCATCTTGCTGGCTGAGGCTTTCTATCTTAATACAGATTGGAAGAAAATAAAAGACCTGTCCTAGTTCTTGGCCTCTTATGTTTTAGTGTCACTTTTCAACTTACTTTTGAAACAAAACTCGACTTAAGGCTTGAATGGGGATAATACAAGCAATGTGATGCTATCTAACAGAAAACAGTAAACACTATGTGGAATTGTGCTATCCAGTATGAAATGTAAAAGCTGCAGTTCTCTCGCATTTTTCAACAAATGGTTAAACGGACCACTAAGTTCCTAGGGGAGATGTTTTTAGGTCAATTCATTCAGTTGTCAGAAAATGAATTTAGTCTTACTAAATAATACTCAGGTTTGATCGTCTAGCAATTTTGATCTATTCCATACATCCTACTTTATACATTTTCTATGTTCAATAAAGAAACTGCCAGTCTTGTGTGCCCTTTCATTGTATATTTTGGAAACTTCATATTTTAGTCTACTACAAACACCTGCAAAAGAAATTTCACTTGAGCCTTTGTATAAAGGTTAGTAATGTGAACTGTTTTTTAAATTCCTAATATTTTTTTGATAGAAAGGATTGCCTAAAAACATTTCACAAGCTTTTGATATTAGCATTGGACATGCTACTGGATGAGTTTACCAGTGGGTGAGTGACTTCCATTTAAGGATGCACAGAAAAGGTTTTTTGGGTTTGTTGTTTTTTTGTTTTGTTTTGTTTTTGTTGTTTGGTTGGTTTGGGTTTTTGGTTTTGTTTTTTTCTTTTTTTTCTTTTTTTTTTTGCTAAGTACAGGATCAAATTGAAATGAACTGTTCCTCTTGAAGGACAAAGTATAATCATTGCGTGGCAAGGCAGAGCTTCAACTTCTTGTGATTAAAGATAAAAATACACTGTGCGGTGTACACTGTTGTCAAGGTCTTGGTAAACTGCAAAAAATCCTGTTTTTTTTTTTCTTCTATTTTTTTGCTATTTCTGTCAATTGGATTTGAGACTATGGAATCATTTCACTTTTGAAAAAACTTTTAAGAGAAACAAACATGCATGTCTTGCTGCTAAGTGTGAGATAACTGATGCCAGCATGAACCCAGCTTGTTAGGATAAAACATTGTAAAACAAGACAGTCAAAGCACTGTTTCCTTCCAGGTGAGGGGGGTGTGGATCAATCTTACCAACGTAAATATCACAGGTTTTACAGTGTTTTGTAGGGGATAAGGTTGTCACATTGTGCATATGGAATCATTGCCACATTTCTCCTTGTTTTGTGGGTAGCATTCTTCTGAGCAGATGGACAGTATGGCATGGACTTAGTTTTCCTATCTTAAAAAAAAAAAACAAAAAAAAAACAAAAACAAAACGTGCACAGGTACACTTATTTAAAAAGGTTTATTTTCCCATTCAGGAAACCATTGCTTGTGATCTGTAACACAACACAGAAACCAAATGAAGTGTGTGTATACATGCATATATGTGTATAAAATTATATAAAGTATATCTAAATATGCATATGGGGATAGTTAAGGTCATGTCTGTGAAATACCGTAGGATGCTTTTCACATGCACTCTCAGGAGTCCACTAATGCTAGGCATGAGGGCAAGTTCCCAGATTATTTGCTCACTTAAATTTGAACAGTTAATGGTAATTGTCTGCAACAGATGTCAGTTAGTGGCAGTCGCTCCAACTCCTGCTTTGATTTTGACGCCAAATTTACTTACGTTCCAATCATCATCAATGACATGAAAAATTAAATCACTTACACATGCCAATTCATACCTTCTTATAGATTAGGTTCCTTCGTATGGGTTTTAAGAGACAGTAATAGCTGGTGAAAATCAATTATTTATTTGTTCGCTTGTATTTAGGTTTCCTTTTACATACATTCTTTTTGTATGCTTTTTTCTGACATTACATATTTAAAAAAACAACTTAAAAATAATTTAAAAGATTTGAGCGTTAGTGGGTTGTGGCCCACTTGGTTTGAAGATGTAAGATTTGACACTGTACTGTAACTGTCCCACACAAATGCTTTTCTAATGTTTTAACGTAATTATTGCAGTTAATACTTTGTACCAGGGGGATGTCACTGCAATAAAAGAAGTGAATTCAATACAAC
This sequence comes from Eulacestoma nigropectus, assembly GCA_013397775.1. NCBI lineage: Eukaryota > Metazoa > Chordata > Aves > Passeriformes > Eulacestoma > Eulacestoma nigropectus. The sequence continues at coordinate 171,287 of VZTE01003824.1, read as the reverse complement.
TCTCTTGTCTAACAGTGCCTTTTTTTTGTTGTTAGTGGGAAGGGAAGAATGTTCGTAATTCCACAGGTTAATGCTAAATTTGGTTCCTGACCTGAGCATGCTTATTGCATCCAATTCATAATTACCTTTGTAGTGGAATTTGCACAGGACCAGTGGAACTTAAAGCAGTTCATGTGTCTGGTGACCAAAACCATGTTGCTTTTTGGGGAGGAATGTTTGCCTCTAGGAGGGTAGAAACGGCAATGGTTGCATAAAAAATTGACCTTGTAAAATCTGGCGTGACTTCCCAGACAGCACAGACCCATCCTCAGCCCCTGGTGGGTCTCAGCTGCAATGGGGGTGTCTGAAAATCTGTTCCAGTTCGTTTTGCCCCTGAATACAGAGGAGGACTGTCTTAACTCCTCTTTCTCCCATTAAAATAGTAGTCCACTGCGACATGAAATATGTTGGGAAAATAGCTTCTCAGGCTGTTGCAAAGTCGCTTGTAATCAAGATGTATTTTAGCCTTAACTTCACTAGTGTACACTCCACTAAAAAATATTGAAAAACTGAAGTCTGGGAGCATAATGATAAGAAAGTGTGAGTTCTGCCAATAAAATCCTACTTAAAACCACTGAAAACATTCACAACCTCATCAGTTTTGGTATTTAATCTCAGCTACATTCAGAGGTCTTCTGCATATCCGTTGTTAGTTGTGTTTAAATCAAGACCTTAGGAGTGAGGTTTGGGGGCCACTGCAAAGGGAGAGGTCATTAAAAATACACTGCCAGCTCCCATGGCATTGGCTCTACCCTGGTTTATTCAGTAAAGAGGCAGAGAAGGTTTGTAGCAGCTTTTTCTAAATCCTCCTGTTTGCTGGAGAAGTGTGAAGAAGTGGATCTGAACAATGACATTACCTTGTGGTGAATTCATACTTAGGTGACTTCAAGTGTATGCTTGAAGGTAAAAAACGAGGATTTGATCAAGGTTGATGTCACCACTTTACAGAGAGTGAAGGCTCACACTGCAGAGAGTGACTGCTGTGATTTTGTTTTAAAACAGGGAAGCAGGACACCCCTTGCCTTTGTGCTTGTTCTTCACCAGTCTAGTTACACTTCTCACACAACCCCTGTGGTGTCCTGTATATCCCAAAACCTGGTTTGTGTCCAGCTGGGGTGGGAGCTGCGCTTCAGATCCGTGAGACCACAGAGGCAGCAGGTGGTGCACTGTCAAATCCTTCCTCTCTTCTGCCTTTTGGCAGCGTGGTGCAAAAGAGGTTTGCAGAGTTCAGACTCTGGGTTAGGTTGATGGAGGCCGATGCCTGTGTTTAGGACAGAGAGATCCAAGCTGGTCCGAAGATTTGAGTGTTAGCAGGGAACGAGTAAATGTTGAAGCAGTAGCAGGCACATTCTCCAAAGAGAAGCAGGAAGATGTTTTTCTTGGAAGAGGCTTCCTACAGCCAGAGGTGCATCTGGTGCTGACAGACTGCTCCACCCTTTGGGCTGAATCCTCTGGACGTGGTGACAGCTGCGCAAACAGAATTTACCAAGGCAAGCCTGCGCTGACTTCTTACATCCCCGTTCTTACTGAACTGAGAGCAGGGAAAAGAACCTGAGAATAGTTTCTTTGACTCTCTCCCCCTTGATCTGCCTGCTGTCTCTTCCAGAAAACGTTGGCTTTGTACCTCCAGGAACCCTCTCTGCACCCTGCCCTCTGCCGCCCTCCTGCACCCAGCCTGCACAGCCGGGTTTATCTGCACCTCACAACACAACAGGGAGCATGGAAGGGAATCCCTCAGGATTTAAACTGTCAGGTCGTGCTAAATTAAACTTTTTAACCCATCCTACTCTAAAGATCTCTCAGTAGTGAGCCGATCTACAACAAGCAACAGCAAAGGCCTGTGAGGAAATGTCAGGCTGCTCTGCCTTGCTGATACTGATTTAAAAATAAAAGTAAAGCAGCCTGTCTTGTGCCCTTCACAGCTCTCTTACCCCTGTTCACAGCAATCTAATGGCAGTAGCCCCTGGCTGTGAGAGATTTACCTCACAATCCTGCTCCCTGGGATCTGGGGAAAACTGACCCTGCTGAGTTGTAGCCGAAACAAACTCCAGTGTGAGGTTCCATGTCCAGGTACATCCCCTTCGTAGTCCCTCAGTCCCATCCACAGTGGTTATAAAACTCCTGCTAACAGAATATCATTTTTAGTGAGGGAAATCCTATTCCTGTACAGTTTTTCTAGGAATTCCAACTACAATTGTATCACCAGGTGGCACCACTGCCTTTCAGCATTTGTGGTAATGCCTGAAGTTGCACTGTCAAATGCACTCTTCCTGCACTGTTCCATTGGTTTCATTGATTAAACGACTTAGTATTTTGAAAAAACAACAAATATCAGCATAATAACATTGTTTTGCATATATTTTTTCATAATTTTGACTGGACTGGACAAGAATTCAATATGAATTCTGCCAGGCCCTACGGCAAAAAATACTGTGGTTTTTCTCCAAAGGGATGCAGGAATCTCCAAGCAGATGCTGCCTGATGAGTTCAAACAGCCTTTTTACCACCGAGTAACCATTTCATATCACACTGGGTGATGCTTGTTTTTCTCAATGGCTCTTTCCGGCTGTGTTAACGGTAGAGAGGAGAAGGAGAAATGCTGGAGGCAGAGAGATGTGAGAAAACAGAACACACTAGCATGTCCCATCTAGTTTCAGAGTGACCTATAATATTCCAGTAAGGTATTTTTGCTTCATAAGTAACAAACAAGACAAGTGTCTGCCACTTTCAAATAGAAAGGTGAGAGCTGGCCAAAAAAAAAAGCTTTGTGTCATCCTGAAATATTCAGGTACTGGCTGTTTAAAGTACTGAAGGAAACTGAATAGTGTAGCACTAGACATTTTTAAGTTAATTTACCTTGAAAATAACTTTATCACTCTGTTGAACAGTTTTGCAGCTACTAAATCTTCGAACATCTCTCTGCAATTAAATTGATCTCTGCAAAATAGATGGTAACACGAAGTCAGTCATGAGTAAAAGATTTCCACAGGCTCTGGCTGAAAATTAGAGAGCTGGGATTAGCCTTGAAATATCCTCACTCCCAGCCCGGTGTGGTTACTCATTTTTTCGGACCAAGCAGCCTGGCTGGGTGGTTTGCAAATTATAGGGACTCTTGAACAATTCTGTTATACTACTGTTACCAATTACACACAACAATAACATTTAGAGTAGAATTAAATAAAATTATACATCAAGCAAGGGGTGGGACACCTGTACAAAAGAATGTGCCAGATAATCCAGTGTTAGCCTGTGTGTTTTATAAACCCTGGGGGTGATTTAATGCAACTCTGATGAGCAGCAGGGCTGAATAAAAATGGAATCAAAACCATGTGATAAGGTGCAAAAATACCAGCACAAAAGTTAAGCTTGTCGTTTAAGCACCTGGAAATCATGGCAGGTGAAAGCGCAGTGCCTGACAAGAGGAGCAAACAGCACTCTGCGCAGTCAACCAAGGACAGCTATTTGCAGAATTAACAGATGAAATCAAGGCTAACCACACACTAGTGTGGGCTTTGACGTGGGATTTTGGCTAACCTCATACGGATTTCCTTTTATGAAGCGTTGTTCAGAGTCTTTGTTCTCATTAAATCTCTCTGTGTCCTTCAAGCAGTAATAGTAGTAATTCAGGCATGGCAGGATTTATGAGGCGAGTTCGGCCTTTGGCAAATACATGACAAACCTTACTGAGCACTCTTAATTAATGATATTTTTATCATGGTATTGCAGGACTTGAGGGTAGCTTTCATGTTCTTGCCATGTTTGTAAGGATCTGGAAAAATGAGGCTTGATTCTCAGCTGAGACTTGGAAGTGCAAGGTTATGATTTCCTCCCTAGCCAGAGCACAGATCTCACTTTTTCCATCCTGTTGGCCAACCCTCAAACCCGTCAGTCATTCTAGAAAACCCATTCTGCCCCGGACACAAAACATTCCAGCATTAATCTGTGGTTTGGAGTCTGTCTTTGCAAATGTATCCGTGTGCCATCGCTCCAAGTGCATCACAGTCAAGAAATTTCCACTTTCCTAGGATTAGACAAGGTTAGTAATAAAAACCATCTTCTCCTACTGTAGCTTTGGCTATATGTAGTCAGTCTCTAAATAAATGGCCGTAAGCTCTGAGTTGGTAGTTTTGTTCTTGTTCTGATAGTAATTAACCATATTCTGTGGCAGCCATTGTACCAGGAAACAACTTAGTGGCAGAATTCAGCTCAAATCCTGTTTCCTGGGTTTTGCAGTTAATACTAGTAATACTTTCTCTTCCCTTTAATGGGAAACACTAATTTTTTTTTTTGGTAATTACTTTAAAATAACACTTTAAAATGACTCTTTGTAATATACTTTAACACATCCTGTGTTGTAGGATAATTAATAGTTCCTGATAAAGAAAAATCAACTACTTAAAACAGCTTATTCCTTCAGTCCCTGAGCACAAGGCAAGATACTTCCCAAATCTAAACAAAAGCAGGAAAAGATGTGTAGCTTCACTGTCTTCACTGCAGTATATGTGCAGACCTTTGAAACCAGCCTGTGGTTTGTGGAGCTTGAAGGAATAACAAGGTTCCACCTAAGAATTCAGGTTTTCATGGTGGAATTAATAAACATGAGGCTGGTCAGGTCGCGTTGTCTGACAGGTTTTGGAATTTTGTGCTGTTTGTCCTCCAGGTGAGCCACTTGTAAGCAGTTATTGGGGGATAGGCTGCCGTCCTTCTGGGAGGTTTTTTGTTTATTTGCTTTAAGAAACAGAAATATTTCTTTCTTAAACTTAACAGGTGTAGGAGGAATTGGTTCAGTCTCCCCCCCGGTCTTCTGGCTGGTGGGAGCACATGCATTTCGAGTGTGTTCTGAGGCACTTAAATGCTCTTGTCAGACCAGAAAGGAATATAAGGTCACCTGCAAAAATGCTGGAGGCATCCCATGTCTCGTCTTAGGATCTGAGAGTCGTGAAAATTTATGTGTCTGCCACAAGAGTAGCTGTGAAATGATCTGGTGGAGTGAACTGGCAGAAGATGAATCCCTGTGAATGAGATCCTGTGGTTCTAAATTCTGCTTTGGAGAGGACATCTAAAGTGTTGTGAGGAAATACGCAGGAGGACAAGGAGGGTGTATGAATGCCTTCTGGGCATACTAAATTTTTTTCTAAAAAGCACTTTGTACTGTGGAAAGGCTTTAAGTGTTTTGCCTTTTTTTTCCTCACTGTTATTTATCTTTTTTTTTTCCTATATGAACCATTTAGTTATGGAATGCTTGATATTACTTGCATCATTGAAAATTTGGGGTTTTGGCAGCTTGTGTTGACCATATTGTGGATTCTGCTTCCTCTTGATTTTTTAACAAATCTTGTTTTTTCTCTGGGCCACTTTAGAATATTTGCTCTTTGTTGCTCCCATAAGCAGTTTGTTTGCTGCAAACTGCATTCTACACCTGAATGCACAGTTCTTTGTATGCTACTGTGTGGCTGAAAGTGAAAAACTAAGTAAAAACTGGCGTTTTGTTTTTGTTTTTGTTTTTTTTTTTTTTAATTAAGAAGCAACACTAAACAAAAGCAAATCTAAGGAGCTTTCCTAGGAAGGTGATGGTAATTTCACAAAAAAAAAAGTATTCATATGATATATAAATACTTTTAGTATTTAGTGTGGAGACAAAGAACTGCGAGAATTTTCTTCTTATGTATAAAAGAAATTTCTACTTTATTCATTTTGGAAAGTATTGTCTGAACAATAAGGAAGGCAGACCTGGCCTTGTGACTGTAACATTTTTACATATTCTGTGCATAAATAGACATGACCCCATTTTCAGTCTGTGTTCGTCTTGAAACTTCAGAAACATTAAAAACCACTACTTTCCGCAAAGGAAATGGATGGGTTTGTTGTTTGTGTTTGTTTGTTGTTTGTTTTTATTAACCATGCCAAATTTTATCCATATTTGATGGCCTTTTCATGTTGCCTGTTGCTGATTTTCTTGGTCTGGTCAGCAGCAATGTTTTCATGGGTGTTGAGTGTGACTTTAAGGGAGCAAGAGCTTTTCTGGTGCTCTATCCAAGGTTTGGTAGCTGTGGTTTGTTTTCCTTGGGCACTTCCTCTGGGCTGCACTTTCCTTAGGAACATGTGTCCTGACGAAGGGCAGCTCAGTTTTCCTCTCACTGGAAGAAGCTGGGGAACACACAGGAGCAGCCAGGATGTCAAACACAAGCACAGGAGCCAGTTCAGGCCATTGAATCACGTCCTGCTCAGTGCTGCCTGAAGCTGCTTTTCATGGGAAAGGCGGTTTAGGCTGAGGGAGTGCTGGGTGTAACTCAGTTCATCCAGAAGGAAAAAGACTCATCTCTGATTATCTCCATATTTCACAAACTCCCATATTTTGAAGTGTGTGTGTGTGTTTATAAAATTTATATCTGTGTTCTCAGCAGCTGAAAAGTTGCTTATTACAATAAATTTTTTTTCAAACAGTCATCTTCTGCTTCCATCTTGGCTTCGAAACTGGATTCCCCAACAGCTGCTGTTTAGCCAAAAAAACCCAGCTGTTTTGAGACTGGATGGATGTCATTATTCTGTGGAACACTTAGAAATAGCCTTTCTTTGCATCATGTGATAAGAAAGAAGAGGAATTTCGATCCATTTAGTTAACAGCGTGTCTGGTATACTTGGTGTTTTCCATGGAGTGATATTAATAGATGAGCTGTACCAGGAGCCATCCCAGTGCAGCTCAGCTCTAATTCAAGAGCAGCTATTTGAGACCATCACTCTGTGCTTGGTCTGGGTAAAAATAGTACACAATGTAAGGATTTCACTGACTTTTAGGCATACTGAAATTAAAAAAGCCTAAAATACTCTGTGTGTCCAAGGATTCAGTGAATTATTTAAAAAGGGCTTTTCTACCAATTTCAGAGGCCTGTGGAGAAACACACTGCACTTTGCAGAGGTGTGGCTGCTGCTGGCAGAACTGTCTGGTGATCAATCTTACTGATCTAGATTGAGGGACAGAGAGCTGAGGTATCTCAGTAGCGAGTTTGGCCTTAAAAATACTGTAGTTGGGGTTTTTTTTGAGTTTAATGTATGTTATCTAAGCTCTGTGAGACAACTGATAAATTTCATGGCAGGCATTTCAAGCTGAATCTTGATTCTTAGCTATGGGTTTTCAGTCTCCCAGCTGCATGTTTGAAACAATGCCATGAAAAGAAGGCATCCAGCCAAACACCAGCTGTCATTTTACAGTATTAAAAAAAAAAAAGTAAAATTGTGACACAGAAATTGTTTTCATCATTTATGGGCAATTTAAATGCGGGGGGAAAGGAACTGTGTGATTATCAGATGGTGTGGGACTGCAGACTTCATTCTAGACCTGAAGATTGTGGTTATCCATAAAACTAGGGCCTGGAAGTGAGAGCAGCTTGGATGTGAAGGATTCAATAGCAGGAGACTGCTGCTGGCATTTTAATTTAAATTTTAAGAAATAAAGCATAAAATATGACGGCTACACAATTTTAAAAGCCCATTTGGAAGAGGTAGGAATTGCTGGATTTTGCCAGAGTTTCTCTCAAAATTACCAGATCTGATTTATTCTTGACATTGCTTCTCTGTGGCTGTGCATACACTCAGGTAAAAATACGTGCACAAAATTATGATCGAAGCTTCCTATCCAATTACAGCACACCAGATGTGTTGTATTTGTACCACACAACTTTTCCTCATTGATGTTAAATGTTTACACCTGACTCAGGCAATTTGTGCCTGTCAGTGTTGCGTGGGAGCAGTTCTTCTCAAGTGTTTACCTCACATGCTCAAAACTGCTTTTATTTCTGATTTTTAAGAATTTAATAACAGTGAAACGTGCCCTTTTGGGTTTTATGGTTGCTCTGGGTGTTGACTTTTTCCTCAAAGCTAATGTTTTTCAAAAGAATTGAATGTTCATTTGAATTTTATGGTCAGTTATTTGCTATTCCCCCTCCCCATCCTGTGTGGGGCCCTCTCCACATGAGGAACAGCAAGGCCTAGAGATAAGAAAATTATTTTACAGAACTCAGGGAGGCCCTTGCATTTCCCTCACTTAGGTACATAATGAATCATTTTTGCTAAATAAGTAAGTTGGGGGTCAGGTCCTGTTTTCTTGAATGCATATTTATTCTTTGGATTCAAAACCACAGGCCAGGCCTTGGGAACACAGCTGATTCTCAGCTGTGAGTTTGGTGATCTGGCCTAAAATTCTAAGTATTTCCAGGATTCAGGTGTAGTGGTGGCAGTAATTCATTAGTTCTCCTCCCTGCAGAGAAGAGAGAGTGTCTGTCTAGCTGTGTGCATATCTGTGTTGTTTTGGTTTTAAATGTGGGTTTTTAGGGCAGCTTCTTTGTAGTCTTGCCCAAGGGCAAATCTTAGTGGCAACTGACAGGGGTTTTTTGAGTCTACATTGTGCAAGAAATGCTATAGGTTGAAGCATAGAAATACCGAATATTTCCGTAAGTATATGGGCAATATAGAAATACCAGAATTGGACAAAACTGCAGAAAAGTATTGCAGACTTACTTTGTGTAAAAATATGTTTAATCACAGGATGTTAAAACTTACCAAAAATACCCCTGCTTGTGTAAGTCATTTGGCCATGAGTCGAAATGGAAATGCTACCACTTTCCTAACTAATTTTTAATTTGTTGTTTTAATTAATTGTAAGCAGAGCCCACTTTTAGCCAGCACTAGTTAGGTTTCTTCACAGACTCTTATTTTTCCTTTGATCATTAAATCACTGAAAACTTAATTTTGTTAAAACTAACCCTGAAAAGCGTCAATAAACAAAGCCAAAGGGAGTTGAAGATTGGACCTCTGGGATCTTAAATTCATGGCCCTTCAAGGATGTTGGAGTAACCAGAAGATATAGAAGAGATGAAGGCCTGGAAAGCTGGAGACTCCCTGTCTGAGAAAAAGATGATAAAAACACTAAAAATGTGGGCCAAATTAGCATGAAGAGCAAGAAATCAATAACCAAAGGAGAGAACACTAATTAATGAAGAGAATTATGTAGTTTAGAACCAACAATAATTTCTTTGTTTGCAAAAAATGTATAAATGAGTGAAAAAAGCTTCGCATTGGCGTCAGTGTGGAGGCTGAAAATTTGACAACCACACACAAACCTTGGCCAAGAGTAAAGTAATGCCTGACTTGCTAACACAAGAAGGACAGTGTTAGAGAGGGTCGTATTTTTCCTGACATTTTCACAGGATTTGGGTAACAACCTCATTCTTGACAAGCCCAGGCAGGGAGGAGGCCTGGCTCGTGCTAAAACCGTGCCCAAATACACACGTCAGATCTCTGTGACCACCCATGCTGCCATGTGGTTGGCTTCTTGGAACAAGTGAGAAACCACCTCCTCCACCAGTTCTGTGACTCTGTGGGAGCAAAGAACTTATTTCCTATCTCTGCTATAGCAATTTGGTGTCAAACATATGAACAGTCGCCATGGGGACCTAGGATTTTATCTTAGATATGAAATGTAGTTCTTCCCTCACACATTTTCGTTCCCTCCTGCTTTAAGTGTGACTCAGACATATTTATGCAAGTAACATAAATTATTCTTTTTTAATTTATGATCATGGTTAGACTAAAAGACTTTAATCAAACCTAACTCTGTACTACAAAGTATAGACAGTTATAACTGAAGTCCCTGCTGCCTAGGCCTACCTTAGGTGTTACAATTGTCACTAAAATCTTGGTTCAAGTTGCCAAGGGATACTGCAGACTGTCTTAAACTGCAAGAATTTCATTTTACTGTTAGCAACAGACTTGGGGGGTTTGTAACTTCCTGGGACACCCGTCTGTCTGTGCGTGTGTAGGCAGCTTTCTCATTAGATCTTTCTCATTAAAAATTAGAGGCTGTCAAAAGGTAGAGTTTGGAGAAATGTGTGTAGAAATGTATACTGTGACAGGCTGGATTGGAAAGAGGTTTTGGATTTTGTCCTTGGGACTTTTTTCTTTTAATTTGAAAATTAAAATTCTCAGGATTTGAAGCTGGGAGTGACCTCTCTCTGGGATTGTGTGTAACTGTCTTGTGCAGTTTAGGAAGGCAGATGCCTTTCTAGAAAAGGGATAAGGCATTTTTTGTACTTTGTATTTACTGCGGAATTAGTTAATGCAGGTGTTATCTGGGGATAGTTTCTTAAAAAAAAAAAAAGCTACAAAAATCTAACAAGTGTGCGCAGCACATGTAAATAATCCCTGCCAATAAAATCCTCCAGAACTTGTAGCCTCACAAGGGGTCATGGGTGAGTATTGCTACTATTTTCTCTCCTTTTCTGAGAGTTTGACAACAAAAGACAAATAAGCTCTGCTGTGTGCAGTCTGTTGGCTTTTCTTGCAGTGTTTCCTGGAAAGCTCCCATTTTGGAGAGGGAGTAGCCTTCTTCTAAATCACCTCCTACAGATGTCAAGTCTTAAAGTCAGTGCTGTCCTGTATACATTTATCAGACCCTTAGAGGTCTTTTTATTTCTATAGATGTCAGTCATTTTACCCAGAAGCAGCTTTGAATCATAAGGAAACTTGCACAACCATATCTGAAAGTCATGTCAAATAAACGTGGTTCCAGAGCACAGCCAGTATTGGCCATTGCTTGAAATCAATCACCAGTTTAACGCTGCATGGAATAAAAGGACAAAAAATAACCCAAAATAAGCTTTATTGCAAGAAAAGTGTTGCCTTATTGATACAAACGTTCAAGAGAAAGCTTTTTTTTTCTTAAAACATTTCTTTTCAAAATCCCCAAACTCAACAAAAGAGAAGAAAAAATCACTGAGTTTAACTTGGTATAGTCTTTGGTCAGCACCTACATGCAACTGGAACAATCCTGGATGTGCTTTGGTTATTTTCACATGTGAGATTCTGTTGCATGGCCAGTTATAGGCACCTGCTGTCACAGAAAGCACCATGGAGACATAGACTTAACAAATGACAGTACGAAATTTAAAAAGAAAAAAAAAAAACCAAAACAAAAAAAAACCAAAAAACCACTACAGTAAACTAAAACTCAAGTCATTGTACAATCATCTTTCTTACAGAATAAGCTATGATAAAATGAGGCGTGTATAACTACAGCATTAATGAGATCTCTAACAAGTGAACTTCAAATACGTAACTTTCCTCACCTGCGCTGCAATAATCAAGTTTGCAGGTATGGCAGTCCTGACACAGCTCTCAGGGCTCAGTAAATGCACCCTGGTTTCAAGCCAGCACCAAACAGAGTGAAACATTCCCTCCAGAGAGACATCTCCTTCAGCTGCCTGCAGGAATTAATGCCAGTTTGTGGAGCACCTTTTCTGAGTGTGAGGTGTGGTTGCCTGTGTGGCTCTTTGAGGTCACTGAGGGAAGGGCAGCACAGTTTGGTTCTGCAGTTCTAATAGGATTAAAAACAGTCAAGGTATTTTGCTACAGGGGTTGTGCCTCTTCCACTATTTGCTGTGGCTGATTCAGAACACAATCCCATCGAGCTGCTGTGAAATATGATCTCTGCAGAGACTGATGTGGTGATACTCGTCCTCTATGACTCTTTTTTTTCCCTTTTTTTTTTTTCTTTTTTAGCTCTCTTTTGCAAGAGCACTTTAGAATATCCTACTATGTGAACAGTTTACAATATCCCACTTTAGAATGTCCTACTACAGTGATCTTTCAGCTCTGATATATTTTAGAATTACTTATATACTATTTGGATGACTGGTCCAAGTAGAAAAGAAAACCTCTTTCAAATCTACTTCTTTTTTTCTTAATTAAGAAAGTACCTCTAAAATGTTATAGCTCAAATTTATAAAACTAAAGAAAAACAAGCAAGTTTCCCTTTTTGTTTACATAATTTGTTATTTTCTCCATATATTACTGCATTAAAAATAAATAAATTTCTATACTTTTTTTCCATTAGGAACTATAGCAAAATACCCAAAGTGTTACGGACTGCTAACAAGAACAAAAAAATAGCTCACATTTTTGTGCCATTTAGTGCCATATGATGATTTCTTGAACTTTAGCTTTTTAATATACTTTAAATCGAGGTTATATAAAAGATACAGTAACCATGATTTGCCCTTGTAATAGAAGTTTTGGCAGTGGCAGACTTCTAAGTCACCGTCCTGAAAGGGCGGTTCTGCAGTCTTGGCAGGATGGAAAGGAAGGGCTCTTCCCCTCGGCCTTCCTCCCCCAAAATACACTTTTCCAAAGCAGGTTCACTTTGAAAAGCAGGTGTTCTCAGGTGTTTAGGTAGAACAGAAGTGGCTGAAGAACTGGACCACGGCTAATAAAGGTCAACCCACAGCCTCACCCTGAGGGCTTCCCCCAGCTCCCCTCGGAGGTAGTTCTCCTCATGGCTGTGCTCCAGCTGCTTCATCTCCTTTTCCTTGTAGAGAGGCACGCTGGTGATCTCCAGTGTGTGAATTCCGGGCGCTGCCCTGCCCCTCACAGCGTGCAGGTAGCTCGTCCCGTCCCTCTGGCGGATCCGGAAGGTTCCGTCCTCGTTGCCCCGGGAGATGACGTAGCGCACGCGGCGCGTGAGGGCCGCGATGGCCGGCAGCAGCTCCAGGATGTGCTCCCGGCTCTCCAGCCCGGAGATGTTCACTCTCACCTTCAGGGGACTCTCTGTGTCCAGGCTTCCCGAGCTCATCTGCTCCAGCTGGAGGAGGAAAGGGTGTTTAGAGCAGAGGAGACGAATAATCCCGATAATTAACAGTTTCAGCCTCGATTCCATACGACACACCCTGTAAATCCTAAAGGCTTCTCACACAGGCCTTAAAAGGATGATGAACAGGAGGTGCTGACTTCAGATTATTTTGAGAACCTATTTAACTTCGTGCTTGCAAAGAGGCCAAGCAGAGGAGTGTTACGAACAAGTGTTTGAGATTGTTTAAAAAAAATCATGGGCAAGGGTATCTATCAGCAAAAGCCAGATTTAATTTTCAAGGCTGAGGCCTAACGAGGATTTCTCAGATTGCACTGCAGCCTGGAAAGAAGGAGAACGCACCACCACCAAGGAGAGACCTGTGTTTACCACTGCAGTAAAGACCATCCAAGAAGGCACAGGTCTTATGTTTTTACGACCAACCTCACAATACAAACATGTTTCACAACGCTGCATGGGAATTCCCTGAAACCTTCTCTGAAAATTCCATACTGTACACCATTATGTAATGCAACTATAAAAGCATAGTGAAAATAAGGAAAATTTTCGGACAGGAGCAAGTAATGCAGTGTTTTAAATATTTGAACTCCATAGATGACAACTGTGATAAAAAACTATTTCTTTTTTTCACATAGTTGATGATGTCACTTTTACTGCCTAGAAAGTTCTAGAAACTGACAAGGTTAATGGTATTAAAAAAGTGTAATAACAAGATGTAGCATTTACAAACTAGATACGGGTTCCTGTAACTTACCCTTATGAGCCCACAAAATGCAGCAAGAAAAAAATTAAATCTGAAGTGTAATTCTCTAAAAACCTCATCAATTCTGAAAATATTGGACTTTTATCAGCCAGGTCTAATCCCTCACCATTGTGAGCAACCATGGAACAGACACCAAGACTAAAATGATCTGTAAGGAGATCTGTTTAGCTGCCCCAGACCATAAATTCTGCCCAACCTCCTCCTGGCAGCAGAACATGCTGAAGACATGATCAGTTTCCCTAGCTCCCTGTAATTATAGGAGAATTCTTTCCCTGAATGTCCTCTGAAGAACTAGACCACATCCCACACTACAAAGGAATCTTTACAAGCTTTAAAAACTTCATCCTTTCACAGCTGTTGATGTGTCTCTTATTGTCAAATTATAACTGCCAGCAGGACCTAAGTGAGGCAGGGGGAGAAAAGAGATTTTCACCATTGAATGTTGCCTGTTTAAAAGATTTCCTCCATTTACTACTGTTATCATATCTCTGAAAATACCTCGAAGAACATTATAATGCTTTTTTTATCCTGGTACATACAGTGTTAGCACTTCTCTTCTTCCTGCTGTTCTTATTGGAGTAGCCATTGATTTTGCACTCGTAACACACGTCAGGGGACAAAGCATTCTCTTTATCAGCATCTCCATCCACTGGCAGGTACGGGCCTTTGTTAAATCCCATCCCTGAGACACAGTGTCTGTAGAATGAAAACATGTGGTTTAGTTACTCCTTGCAGTTTTATGAACTGTCCCTGCTAAATGGAGTGTGTGTAATCTGTGCCACAGTGCCTGTATCCCCTCCCTTGCCCTTTCCTCAGCAGGAGGGCTGTGCATTAATTTCCTTCACACTAGAGTGGAAATACAAACGCTGGCTGAAGGCTTTTAGTCTGATCTAATTTTCATTTACAAGTTCTACAGAGAAACTGAGCAAAGCCAGCCTGCCCTGAACTTTGGGAACTACAGAATTTACTCATTGTTCTGTATCAGAACAAAGTTAATTTGCATTTAAGGTTCCAGATTGATCAGTGATACTTAAACCCCTTAATTATCTCAGTACAGATGGTACCTATCCTTATGCATTATCAGTCCTCACTGAGCAGGTGGAGGAGTTCATGTGCTGATAGCAGGGGAGAAGGCAGAACTCGTTTAATGTTGTTTATGTACAAGATTTAAAATGAATGTCATGTTGCACGTACATTTTATTTTTTCTAGTTCCTGGATATTGTCTGCAAAACTAGAAAGGACTTAGAAATGTCCTTCATTTGCACATGTGCACCTTCTGAATGTGTCTTTGGTGAATGACTGTGTGGAGATACTCACCCTTGTCCAACTCTGTAATAGCCAGGTGGGCAGCCACAGAGATAGCCACCTTCAGTGTTGGAACAACCGTAATTGCAGGGGTTCTTGGCAGAAGAGCACTCATCCACATCGTGGCAGGCGTGGGAGAACTGGTCATAGGAGAACCCGGATGGGCAGACACACCTGTAACTTCCCAGGGTGTTGAAGCAAGAAGCAGAGCCACACATGTGAGGATTGGAGCATTCATTTTCATCTGGTAGGCAAACAAAAAAATATTGGTGTTTTCTAGTCTGAGACACAACAGGTCAGCATGATGCAGCTAACAAATGAGAACATCTGCAAGTCTCAGGGCTCTGCTACATCCTTGACCTCATCATCCCACAGAGACTTGGTTTTTGAAAGAGAAAAGGATCATCTTCACTTGTGGGTTTTAAGTTATAAAGAGGATGACACCTCCAGTCAGTGTGACTTGATCTGGTTTCAGGGGGGGAAAAAAAAAAAAAAAAGGGTTGTGGTGTGGAAAGTCATGTTTTGATAGTTGGTATCATGGTTATTTTATTTCTCTAACCCAGGTATTTCTCTAAAACCTGTAGGTTTTCCTTGCCAAGTTTTCCTCACCAAGACCACTAGTGAATGCTTTGGCATTCTTGCCTGCAGCCACTTGGAGCGAGATTCTTCCGAGGACTATCATTTACAGAAACTTTGCTGGTTTGGGGTTTTTTGGGAGCTGTTTGTTGTGTGTTCTGTCACTCTCACCCCAGTCCTTTGGGACTTTCTTTGCTGAAGAGCAGTATTAAGTCAGGAGTGATGACGGTGATTCAGAAAAACTGTCTGGTGTGCTACTTAATGTGAAAATGGGTAGAATAAACTAATTTCTATGTATAGAATTAGGACAGTAGAATCAGCCTATATGAAGTGTATGGCAGTGCTCACAGTCATCCTCTGATTATGGTACCATTGACAGAGAACCATGAAAGCAAACCTGACGAGGTAAATATTTTGTATTGGTCTTTGTGAATAGCACAGGATGACATTGTGTCTGTGTGTATTGATTTTCATTAAAAGAAAAAAATCCCACATTTCTTTTTGTATGTGGTGTAGCTTAGTTCATGAACCACAGAAAATAAGTGATGGATTGAATGAGGTAAATCTAAAACAGAACTCGTGAGCTTCCTTATTTGTCCCATTCCCTGCACAAAGAACTGGTGCTGGCCTTAAGACTGTATTTTGGAAGTAGGAAACCCTTAATGGTTTTGTTGATTTTTTTTTTTCTTACCGTTTGCTTTAGATGCTATTCTGTAGAATTCTTAAATTGCTAAATGACAGTAATTCTTACTAAGGTATAGTAAAATAATTGTGTGATTCTGTATGATTTTTAATTCTTTTTTTCCCCAGCAGAGGTATTTACAATGATGCTTTCAGGAACTCAGTGAACATCCTTCACTTTCTAGGATGGGGATTTTTCCAAGCAGAAAGGGGTGAGAATTTAGGCCTTACTAGGAAAGCTGCTTGTCACACAGAGTTTTAAAAGGCTGAGCGTGTATTCTTGTTACCTCCTGTCGTTGATTTATGTTGGGAATATAAATGTCAGTGTATGGAAGGAGGAGGAGAGAGATAAAGATTTGTGTTTGCACATCCTTTCTCTGTTCATTCTTGCCCTTGCCTGGTGTTGTGCCTATAAAAACTCTGACACCTTTGCTGTTTAAATGCATTTTGTGCTGTTTGTTTCCTTACCAACACACTGATTCCACTGGAAATGCTGGATAAATCCTTGTGGGCATCCACATCTGTATCCACCCAAGATGTTCTGACAGCCATGCTGGCATCTATGGTTTCCATCACATTCATCCACATCTGTGCATTCAGGAGGGAAGGAGAGCATGACAGGACACAGGGTTACACCCAGCGCCAAACACTGGTGGATCACAAGTTTGTTATGACCCAGCCGTGTGCTCTGGCAGCCCAAGAAGCAAAATGTGTCCTGGGCTGAGCTCCAGCGTGGGCAGCAGGGCAGGGGGGATTCTGCCCCTCTGCCCCCTCAGCTGAGACCCCACCTGCAGAGCTGCCCCAGGAGCTGGAGCTGCTGCAGCCAGGCCAGGGGAGGCACCAGGATGAGCAGAGGGACGGAGCAGCTCTGCTGGCAGGAAAGGCTGGCAGAGCTGGGATTGTTCAGCCTGCACAGGAGAAGCTTTCAAGGAGACCTTAGAGCCCCTTCCAATGCCTAAAGGGGCTCCAGGAGAGCTGGAGAGGAGTGACTTACAACAAGGGCATGTAGTGATGGGACAAGGGGGAACAGCTTTAAGCCGAAAAAGGGTAAATTTATCCTGGGTATATGGAAGGCATTCTTCCCTGTGAGGATGGGGAGGCCCTGGCACAGGGTGCCCCAGAGAAGCTGTGGCTGCCCCTGGATCCCTGGCAGTGTCCAAGGCCAGGATGGACAGGGCTTGGAGCACCCTGGGATAGTGGAAGGTGTCCCTGCCAATGGCAGGGGGTGGAACTGGATGGGCTTTAGGGTCCCTTCCAATTCAGGCCATTTTGTGATTCTATGACTTATGACAGAGGAGTACTGTAGTAAGATAGAGAGACCATTCAGGTTGTTCTTCTGGAAAGCCTGGAAGTCAACTAATGTTGAGTTCTTTCTATCTATCAATAATCTGATGTGAGCTCTTGAGCCTTTTCAGTACTCAAATTTGGAGAATAAACACTATTCCTGGTAATCCCACACGTTGTTGCTTTGGTATAATGCTTAGAATTTGAATTTTTTTTTTTTTCATTTTAACCAACGATGTAGGGCTAGGCTTTCAGTTTCCTAAAACATACTGTAGTGTTTGAGTGTCAAATTTGGATGTCTTTGCAATCGAAAATAAAAAGCCACTTGAAAAGTCTCTGAGACAGGTGTTAATAAAAGGAGACAAAGACAACCATCCCACCCTCCAAATTCTAAAAGCTCAGACATCTTAAATTGTATCTGCTGTAGGAAATAAGTAGATTGTAAGCAACTTAATTTTTCAGATGCAGTATGCAAGTCTAGTAGAAAATAAAAAAATAATTATTTTGTTTTATAGGCACACGAGGACATAGGTACTTTATAAAAACAAAGCAAACTGACAGGAGATAAATCTTGGTAAAACTATAGCTGCATATATTCTGGACTGCCATTCTAGAAATAGGCTCTAAATATCAATTCCTGTGTTGAGTGATGTATCAGAGTAGCTGATATTTTAAGAGGTCATAAATTTTTTCATGTATGCTCCTGCATTTCTAATTCTCAGCAGCCATGTGTCCTTGTACTGCCTTTTATTTTCTTCTTTGCTCAATACTTGAGGCCCACTGAGAAGTCTGGAGCTCTCAGATAGAGATCTCCTGACTGAGGCTTCCTCTTGGGCCAATAGAGAGAGAGAAGGCTCATCAATATAACCTCCATTTTAACTGTAAAAATTATCTTTCTGAGTGCAGTGAATTGGCCTTCTCAGTGTCTAACTCTGTGGTAGGAGAATAAAGTACAGAATTTAGAATCTTAGATACGCTCAGGTGGACAATTACGAGTCAAAACAGAAATTGTAGAGAGATGCTGTTTAGACATATGAAGACAGAAATGTAAAAAAACCCCACAATTACTAGACTTTTAGGTGCATAAACCTATGTGAAGTTGAAATAACAGCCTGAAAACAACTTCTGAGGAATTCAACTAGACAGTCTAGTCTAGAAATTTATTCTAATTTCTGTGAAAATTACTCAAGGCAGTACATTCTTGCATATGCTTATGTTATACTTACAATTAGTCTAATACTTTCCAATTTCCTTTCGTAATTACTTTTACTATGGCTGGTGCTCAGTTTTATCTGTCTTTGACATCAAATTATTCACTATAAACTGAAGTAACGATTTGCACCAAAAAAAATCTGACTGTTACCAGTTACCTTCACAGTTTAATCCAGTAGAATCCAGAGAAAATCCCCTTTGACATTCACAGGTAAAACTTCCAGGAATGTTTTGGCAAATTCCTTTTGATCCACACAGTGATGGATGAGAACCACATTCATTGTTATCTTCAAAACAGAGAGGTGAGAGAAGAAGGTTGTTTTACCTTGTGGCATGGCTTTAGATATGTTCATAAAACATTTCTTAAAGAGGATGAAATCCACAGAGGTGCAACATTTTATTTTGTAGCTTTTCATTGTTAAATGCCAGGTGAACTGGAGACTCATGCACAGCAATGAGTGACTAATAAATTGGAAGTGCAAGTTGTAATTCAGTTCTGATATGAGTGTGGAAGATCTGGCACATAATTGCTGATATTGGAAAAATGCTGCTCTTCTGTGTCAACTGAACTAAAACAGTTTCAGTTGGCAAGATTTATACATATGCTTAAGATCTGAAGACATCTGTATCTACTAAAAAATAAAATGCAGTCTGGTTTTAGTTAACTACATTTTAAATGAGATTTTAATAATTCACCCTTTTGTCTCCATGTGGTTATACTTAGAACATAATAACATGTATTAAATATGTACAACTCTTTACTAACCAAGAAAAAAGAAATAGTGGACAGACTGGATAGACTAATTTTTGTTCTTTAGCTATAATTGATGCTTTTCAAAATCTGTCTTCTGCCCTCTTGACACTATTGCTCTATATAAAGAGCACAAGAGATAACTGAGAGTTGAGAATGTTGTTCCTTTTGAAAAACTAATAAAAGAAATTGATGTTTTTCTTACCAATACAAGCTGTGTGATGTTGTGTAAAACCAGGTGGACACTTGCATGTGAAGCCTCCAAGGGTGTTGACACAGAGGAACTGACAGTTGTGTTGTTTGGTTTGACATTCATCAAGATCTGAAAATAAGAGATGGTGTTGTCTTTAAAAAGTAAACAAAGAAGCACATTCAATCTAATTTGATAAAAATACCACGCTTCAAAACCAATTCCTTTTAAGTCAAGTTGTAACCAAATTAAAAGTTACTGTGTATAATGTTTTTTACCTTTACATGTCTTTCCATCTTCTTGAAGGACGTAGCCTCGGGGACATGAGCACTGGTAGCTCCCTTCTGAGTTCTTGCAGATAAAATTGCATGGTCTGGGAGACTGGGAGCACTCATCCAGATCTAATGAGAGGAAAATATTAAATTATCTTTTATCTTAGTCTCTTTGACAGAAGGATGTTTGCTACACAGCACCACATTTTAGAGAAAAATGCTCACAGAACCCCC
>VZTE01003824.1:135986-151289 GCA_013397775.1 Eulacestoma nigropectus | reverse complement strand
TGCCCACAAGACCCCCCCCCCCCCATTCACATTTGTTCAGGGTTCCTACTGCTCTCTCTGTGAATGTGTTGCTGTGGAGTTTATATGGAGTTGTCGCTACCATGAAAAACTCTCTGTCTTGAAGGAGTGATACATTAGAGGGACAGTGGCATTAGTATTTTCATCTAAGCAACAAACATTTGTTTTTTGGCATACTATGGTATATTTGTATCTGTTGACCAACAAAAAAGTGGGAAAAATGCAGACCGTGAGGTAATGAGCTGGTTTGTCATTTAAAGTGGTTACACAGCTTCAACAAATTTCGGTGATCATTCCTACTGCAGGAATACTGCCAGCAGAGCTTGTTTCTCAATTTCCCCAAATGAAATGCAAAAACAGAAATACATATTAGGAAAGGAAATAAAGGACACGACATAAAAGAGATAAAGAGAAAAAACCATGGTTTGCTACAAAGCTTTACAAAGGTTGGTACATCACTGTGTGACAACTAAGAAAATAACTGATGATTAATTGACAGAATCTTACCATTACAAGACGTGCCAGTTATGTCAGTGGTGTAGCCAGCTTTGCAAAAGCACCGGAAGGAGCCCATAGTGTTAATGCACTGCCCATTCCTGCACAGGTTTGGCAGGACCTTACATTCGTCAATATCTGTATAGAAAATATTAAATATGTCATGTCTCAGTTTTAAATTCAATTTTTTCCTTCTCTTCCATTTTTGCAGAGATCCTCATCATCATGCTTCCAAATAGGAGTTTTCCCCCTTCTCCCTCTTTAAAGATGGATCTGAATCCAAAGCCAAACATCCTTCAAATTTCATTACTCTTCTTTGCACCAACACCTTCCTGCTGTTTCACTGGCTGTTCAGATTCCAGTTTTGCTAACTCCAAATAAAAACCCCATACAAGGGAATTTTCTTGTGACCACTTCCACGTCAAAAATTATCACCACCATTAAAAAATACACATTGGCTTCTGCTTCCTGTGTGGAAATAGTACCTGCAAAGCATTGTGAGATCATTGTTAAGTGAGATGGTTGTTGCCTTTGCCATGTGTCCAACTTTTCAGCAATACAAAAGTTTGGGATAATTTCTAGTTTTTAGTTACTGGTTGGTACTTCCAACCAGATCCCAATCCTAAAACTTCTGCACAGCTGTTCTGTTTGCAGCTACTGTCACATGTGTTTTTAATTTCTGGTCTCTCGGCATTATTTGAAAAATCAAACTCTGTTGTTTAACAGGAAATTCTCCAAAGGAGCTTCAAAGACAATTCTGCATTTTCTTAAGTATGTGAGCATATTCTTTTCCCCTTTTCTGCCTCTTTTCATCCCTGCAAATACCTCTTCCATCTGTGGTGTAGCCTGATCCATGTGGACAGAGTTTCTTGTACTGGGTGGTTCCGGGAAGGGGGCAGAGCCTGCACTGGTTCCCCCAGCCCCGGCCTCCATCACAGCAGCACTCGGATCTGGTGACAAGGTTCTGGCTGCTCGAAGCCATCTGGCACATGGTCTGCAGAACTTCAGCAAAGCAAAACCCCCTGCGGTTATCTGTAAGGAAGAAGGAGAGATGCTGAAATAGAGAAGGAGATAAACATCTACTTCATTCAGCATCTGGAGTATTATTCTGACTCTCTGTCAATATTTGCAAGCACCAGAAATTATTAGCTACCATGAAGTCCATTTTGATTTAGCCTTTCAGAATTGTTGTGTGTACTGGTAATATGCTGAAATTCCAAATATATTCAAGACACTCCTAATGTTCAGTATCTGCACGAGCTGGGTAAGAGTTTTGCTTGTAGGAAAGTTTTACCCTTGGTAGTACAACAAGCTGTGGGCAAAACTGCGCTTCCACTTAAGCTGGCTGTGCTGTGTTTGCATTTGAATGACTTATTTGGATTGGGGTTAGAAGTTTGTTTTGTTTGTTTGTTTTACTGGCAAAAATAACACGTTTGATCATCTGTAATTATCCTGATGTGGTTTAAATAAAAAAACCCTTAGAACCCTTAAAAGTCTATACGCAACTCAGTACTTTTTCAGTGGTACTTCTAGATTTTGTTGGGGAAGACAAATAAAATTATATGACATTATTGGTAGTATGCCCCTGTCTAATTCTATTTTAATTTTTAAACCTTTCGGTTAACGCCTGTCAATATTGAAAGGGGAGAAATGCTTTAAAGTCATGGGGCTCCTATAAGTTTCCTTCAAACGAGCAGCTGAGGAGAGAAGAAATCCCAGTTTCCAGTGTTAATAGAAACTCTAAATCTTGCAGAGATTATATCTTCTAAACAGGCTATGTCACCTGTGTTATTTCTTGACTAAAATGGAGGCTTTGTCAGTTACTGATCTGAGAATGCTTATTTTAAATTAAAGGTTTTCTTTTTTTTTCTCTCAAAGCTAGTAGTGATCCCTCAGAATGTGTACATGTATCAGTGTTCAGCTTACCTCCTCTTTTACAAATGAGGAGAAGAATCTGTACGTGTCTTACAAGAATTAGGCAAAAGGCAAACTTTGGCTTTAGGAAAGACTAAATTTGTCCACCTGGTAACTTAACTGTTTACATAAATAAAGCTGTCCTCACTGAAAGTGTCAGTTCTGTGAAATAGAGTATGTGCTGTAGCAATTTGCAAGTCTCTGCAGATTTCTGTTCTCCCAGACAGAGATATTGTGCAGGTCTTTAGGGACATTACGACCTTAAGAACACATAAATGCTTTATCCCCAGTTTGAGATGTGGAATGAATTTTAATGTGAATGGAATATAAAGGTTTGAGCAATGCATTTAAAACATTGTAATCTGTGATTTAATACTCATGCTATAATCCTGAAGAAATTCTGTGTTTCTGCCAGATCCGTTTCCCATTGTTATTTCTAACTCAGGAAACCCAAAAGGAAAAGCTGCAAAGAGCAAACCTTCCCAGGGCAGAAAATAATAAAAAAATTATGTATTAAATATAGAAAAGCAATAATGACCTCCAAACAGGGTATTTCCTTGGCATTAATGACTGGCTGGGGTTAACAGACTGCAGTATTCGTTTCCCATCTGGTTCTAATCCTTAGGAAATACCCTGGACTTGAACGTTACTGCTTAGCCATGAAGTCAGCACACTCCTGATGACAGTTTACAGGGAGCTGGTTTTATAGCACTGGCATAAAACAGTATTTATGCTTTTTTCATGCAAGAATAATAGTAAATATACCCTTTCAGTACTGTACGTACACTTGAACTTCGGTCAAGAAAAAATAAATTTTTCTGTTTGACTCCTAAAAAGGGTGTGATGAATTTCATAGTGAAAATGACAATTATGAATGTACTGAAAACAAAAACCCTTCATCAGCATTCATCTGCAGGCCTGCCTCAAAAAAAAAAAAAAAACAACTTGCAATTTTCTGGTAAAATCATAGTGTTTTATATTCATAAACACTGTCTGAATTAAAGGTACAGAAAATTCAGATGCCTAGCTGCAATATGGTGCTTAAGATGACATTCTGAATAAGCAAGCACTTAATTTTACTCTGCATCCACTTTTGATTTATCTCAAGGGATTAAATTCTCCTTCTTTAAAAATCCCTGTATTTTGTCTACATTTAGGTCCTATGGAATTAAGACACTTCTGTGTGAGGCTCGATTGCTACAAGCTCTTAATTCCTATTATTATTTAATATTATATCATTATTTAATTAAGAAGTGTAATTATTTAATTTCTGTAGATATGAGAGCTGTTAGGTATTCAGAAGCCAAATTTTCTCTCTGCATTTACACTCTAATGTGAGATGAAATGTGTACAAAAGAGACATTTACCCAGACACTCAATGCCTGATGGGCTCGACAGGAACCCTTCGTTACATTCACACCTGTAGCTCCCAATAACGTTCACACAACGACCATTTTCACAGACACCTGGCTTGGAGCGGCACTCGTTTTCATCTTTACAAAAAATACAATACAATAATATTAATAAAAAAATTATAGCAAAAAAGACCAGCAATAGTAAGAACAAAAATAAAATATAATAATAACAATAATAGTAACAACAATAGCAAAAATAATTCATTGCAAGAAAATGTATCTGACTCTCCAGAATACATTAAATATTCCGTGTAATATTTGAAAATTGTTTGCAAGACATGGAAAAATCAACTGATTGAGACTGGAAAGGAATTTCCTAGGAACATTATCCTGTTCCATTCCTGGTGTACTTCATCCCAGGATGAAAGCTTTAATGCTTCACAGCTTATAACAAGAAGCAGAAAACACTTGCAGCAGAGCAAGCTCCAGTCACAACATTTACCTGGCAAGTAATAATGAAATAAAATTGGAATTCATGCAAACTAATTTTTTAGATGTTAACAGCTTACTGAAAAACTTCTGGATTTAGTTGTAGGGCAATGGAGTTTTTCTTCTGAAATCTTTATTAGTCATTTAGAACTACCTCAAAACAAAATAGAAAGTTTAAGACGTTGGGTATCATTAGATATCTTAAGTGTCCTTCATGAATTGTTATTTTCTGATTTTATATATTTATATATACACAAAGAATTTTTAATCTGTTTGCTTGTGTATATTTCATTAGATACTTTCTTCTCTTTCTAGGCTTTACCTGTACATCCTTCTCCATCAGGTCTCTGGGTCATCCCAGGAGGACAAATGCACACGAAGGTACCAATCAGATTTTTGCAAATCATGCCTCTTGATTCACAGTCATGGAGACCTTCAGCACACTCATCTAGATCTGGAAAAAAAAAATTTATATTTTGTGTTTGAACTGCCTTCCAGTAGCTTCAGATCCTGAAGACAAATACTTTCTCAAGAGGCTTCCCTAACTAAAAAGCACTGAAGGAAAAGTCCAAAATCTATGATTATTTGCAGTTATCTCAGTCTCTGTGAGCTGTATCATCCTGTCACATTAAAGATGAATTTCACCATTGTGACATTCTTGGCTTTGCAGCCCCCGTCAAGGGTTACACTTGATGACAAAAACACTAAATATTACTTTCTCGTGATTTGCGAAAAAGCAAATCATCACCTGCTGGGCTGTTTGCTACGTTTCACTGAGAGGATGAACACAAGATGCACACAAATATTTAGATTATGTGTTGGTGATGGAAGGTGGGGAGAAGTTTATACATCAGTCGTTACCTTTGCACATCTTTTGGTCCTCTCTTAGTTCATATCCCACTGGGCAGGTGCACTCATAGAAACCGTAAGTGTTGATACAACGAAAAGCACACAGCAAAGGGTTCTGAGCACACTCATTGATATCTGGACAGAGAGAAACAAAACAGTCATTCTCTACTTAGGTTCAAAACAATCACCAAGAAGGTTTTATTACACTTACGCTTCTCATGTCAGCTAAAATTATCAGAAATGTAATAATTCAAACCATTAGCTTTTGAGTTTAACTAGAGAAAACTGAGCAATGCTCTGCTTAAGAATAATGGCATAGTATGTATATAGAACTAGTATGACAAGTTAGGACAGGGCTGTTTCAGAGTTTTAGTATATGCTCATTTTTAATGTACTTGAATGTGGTGATGAGAAATGTCAGCTTCAGAAAGCAAACTAATTATGATGCAGAAAAAATAAAATTTGTGAGAATGCCCAAAAATGCAGTGTGGGAAGTCCTGTGATAAAGTAAAAGTTCTGCTTAAATCAATTCAGATTTCTTTTCCAATGACATATTTCAAAGCACAGAAACTTTTTTTTCTTCCGAGTTATTACAGCATGAAAGACATGGCTAATAAAGTAATATGAATGCTGAGGACTGGACAAAAGCCAAAGGAAAAAAAAAATATATAAAGAGGACAGGTTACCTTCACAATTCATCATTGGGCCTGGCTCAAATCCTTCGTGACAGCTGCACTCAAAGCTGCCAACCACATTAGAGCACGTTCCGTTTCCACAGGGGTTGCCAATGGAACATTCATCAGTATCTGTACATAATGAATAAATGCAGAGTGAAGAGAACCGGGACACACATCAAATAGTGTTTTAAATTCAAGTTCCAATTCCTATAACTGCACACACCTATGCAATGCACTCCTGTGAAATCCAAGTTGTATCCCATGGAGCACTCGCAGCGGAACGATCCATCAGTATTGATGCAGTGACCATTGGAGCAAATTCCTGGGCTTTCAAGGCATTCATTGACATCTAAAAAGCAGGAAGATATTAACAGCCATTCAGTTCAGACATTTCAAGTCCTAAAAAAAGCATTTAAAAAAACCCTAAGCACCCTATAATGTTTGTCTCGAGCCATACACTTCAAAAAGTGTTCTTTTAACACATTTTACAGGTCAGCCTCTTGTCATCAGCAGCTGCAAGGAGTAAGGTGTCACGTACTATAATATCCAAATATAGTTTTAAGTATTAATATTTACTTTTTATTATGAGAAGAATATCTACCTTCACGTGTGTCATCAATTCCAGGAATAGTTCCATGACCATACGGGCACAGGTCCTGAAAAGCAACTGTAGAGATACATTTTCTTTAAAAAATAGAGCAAGTGAGAGACAGAACCATGACAGATGGTTAAAGCCATCCAAAAAGGATACTAGTTCAGGTCTCTACAGAGCAAAACCAACAAATCAGTATTTCTCTTTGTCTGTGCTTTCTTACATTTAATTTTATTCCTTTTGCTGGCTTGAAAAATCGTTCTAGAAAAAGCCACTGAGAGCAAATACCAAAAATATCTCTCTTTCTAAGGACCAAAAGGTACAACACCAGCGTGCTCCTCCTTTTCCACCACCATCAAATTTTAAATTTTAAATGTGTACCTTCTTCTTCCTTTGGACAGAGCTCACAAGGATCACCCCATCCTTCTCCTGGCATTTTACTGCAGCAACACTTGGCCTTTGTGGTGTTGAAAGCCTTTGGCACTGAGCACTTCCCATTCTCAAAGTTGGTGAAGCAGAAGCTCTGACGGGTATCTAGAAAAAGAAAATACAGTTATGCAGAGCTAGAACCTTCTCCCAAGTTAGATGATGACCGTCTGCCCTGAGATAAATAATGTAAAACCTGTATTTTTCATACTTTTTTAAAAGCACTTAGTAATCCTCACAAAGATGTAAATTGGAAGGGATTTCTAGAATATTTAGACTGAGTTACTGCATTCCTTATTCATGAACTTACCAAAGCACCTCCGCCCGTTATCAGACAGCACAAAACCTGTGGGACAGATGCACTGGAAACCTCCCGGGGTGTTCGTACAGGACCCAAAGAGGCAGATGTTGGGATCCTCGTTACACTCATTAATATCTGTAAAGCAATGGAGAAACCTTCACCATAACCTCACTTACTATGAATTCCTCTGTTAAGAAAGATTATTTATTGATTGGTTGATTGATTTAACTTAAGCAGCTTCCAGTAGAGTGCCCAAGAGATAAAGCAGCTTGTAGGTTTCACTGACTCTTTCAGATTACAGTTTCTCACTGGCATGCACCGTCTTTTCTAAATACCATTCTCTGTTCTTTGTTATATGGAAAATATAAACATTCAAGAAATGCTTTCAGAATATATTCCTCCTAAGAACAGTATTTTTCTGTAAGCATAAAACACCCAAAGATTTTTTAAAATTGATATGTTGGGGGTTCTTTTTAATTAAAGGTGTACTTTTTTCATGCTTCCTGTCAGATTCTGGAACTGAAACTATAGCGAGTTTTTAGTAGTGTGACACCTTTAATTGTATTTGCATGCCCAGATTTATATTTAGCAGTCTTTTACTGCCACTCTCATTGTGTTATTTAAAATGTATTCCTGTTCAATTGCATAATCTATAATATATTACTATTTGAAGACAGTAAGACTTTTTAATAGAGGTATATCATTAAATATTATATTTAATAATTATGAAAAGTGTAAGCAAAAATATTAGTATTTAATATAAATATCAAGTGCCTGTAAAATTCGTCAGCTCAAATAGTATCAGGTGTGCATTCCCCATCTACACAGACAACAGACAAAGCAGGAAAATAATACATTAAGAGACCCTTAATTTTTCATATCTATTATTCAAAACTCTATTTTAACTTATCCTAGTCCGCAAATACTGAAAGAATATATAAGCCTTCTTGCTAAGGTAATTTTTAAAGGTCTGATAAATTATGAGATATATTTTAATAATCTTCAAAGTACAATGCTTTTTGAGTCTTTCAGTAAGGAATATTGGAAGAACCATCACAGAAGCCTGTGGCTATATAAGCATTCTACAATAAAAGCCACACTGAGCTTAAGCAAAGTATAGGCAATAGTAGGCTCTCTCCAAGAAAATTAGCTTCATGGATGTTGAATACTCAAATTTGTAGCACCGATTTTGCCCGTATTTACTGAATTCTCTGCTGTACTGAGTTTTAGAAAAGCACCCTGATTTAGCAGATAAGAAAATAATGGAACTATGATCTTTATTATTAGGAAAATATAAGTGGAGTGATGGAAGAAATCAGGTGGGAATAGATTCTGTGACATAATTTCTGAAAAATATTACCTTGAGTCCCATTTTCAGAAATTGCTATTAGCTACAGCACATGGACAAAGCACTGCAGCACAAGCTGGCATTTGAATGGCTCATGGACAGGCTCTTTCTGTGTGGAGTGTTCTAAGTCAGCTTATTTCAGAGAAAAGGGTAGATAATTTCCCAGTTGCTGTGACAGCTGCTGTCATACAAAGCTCAGCAATTCAGTTGCATAGGACAGGAAAACTGCTCTTTTCAAGTGCTCGTTCTTACTGCAGTGAATGGTTTGGTGCTAAAACTCTTTTTGAGGCCATGATGGAGATGTGACTAGCCAGACTGTGGAAGCAAACAAGTCCTTTCCCCTTTATTCCTACAAAACGGAAGGGAATATATCACATGGGTAGGTGAAAGCTACGAATTTTTCTGTGGCCCCACTCGTTCTGGTTTCTCCTGCATATTATCACCCCTAGCTTAACAAGCAATCAGCCACTGCCAACATTCACATTACAGACAGCAGTAGTGGATTCCCATAAAGCTGTTAGCATACAACATCAATAGAGAGTAATGGGGAACATATGCTGCAAGAGCTGTCAAAACATTAATCTAAGTTTTAGTGCAATCACATGTGATCAGCTGGGCATTTCCTAGGAGCTCCAGCTTCAAATTTTCTGGACACATGGCAGAATGACAAAAGAATGCAAGCGAGCCCCTTTCATTCAGTTTGGGCAAAAATCTGTTTGGCAGTCTCTGACGCTCTCAGAAACGTAAAGAGATTCTTAGAAGGTACGAAAGTGGCCATAAACAGTAACATTCCTTGGAAACCAAAAGCTTTCATTATTTTATATTCATGACTTTAGGACTGTAGTTGACTTGAATCCACCTCAAACATAGTCGCTAATGTGAAGTCAGCAGCTGCCAAAAGAAATCGTGAAGTTGGCAGGCAAACTGAGCATTGGTGGCATGATACAAGTGGCTGAGAGAACTCCAGGGCTCAGAAAAAGAAATCCTATTGTTCAGGACAAAAATTTCAAAATGGTTCCTGTTCCTGCAGACACAGAGATTAGGTGGCAATAAGTCAAATCTGAAATGCCCAATAAATTCATAGTAGTCCCATGTTTTGCTCTGTTGGAAAAGGGAGTTGTAACTCAGATTTATTTCTTGTTCTCTGCCACAGCAAACCTTAGTTCAATGCATGACATTCAGCTCCTGAATGGCATTCAAGGCTTTAAGTGAGACCTATATGAACAAAACTAGAGCATAAAAACTGATGACAGGTCTGCTGTATCACCCTTCTCCTTCTCAAGCGAATCTCAGCACTTGTGAGGCATTACGCAAAAGGTAAAATAAGGAAACAGCTGTTAGAAAAAAGTGATTTAACTGATTCTTTCCATAAGTGCCATAATTTTATCAAGATTTTTTTAAACTTCATAGTCCTCTGAAACCAAATGCTTTTAGTTCATCCACTAATTGCAAATAATTACCTTCTGTAAAGATTATATAAATTCAGTGAGCATGTTTGTTTTATGAATTTTATTTAAGAAGTGAATGAAAGATAAAATATTTCTTTTTTTTTAGAGTATTTTTGTTTGCATTTATGAAGAAATCAGTGTCCAAAATACAGTACCATACAGTACAAAATATTTTGCCTTCCTTTTTTGAATCCTCTTCCTGAAGGGTTTTCATACCTATTCCCTGTCACCTTGATTTTAAGTCAGGAAACATTCGCAACCATTAGGGTTGTGTACAGCTGCTTTCCACCAAATTAGAATCAGATACAAATTCTTAAATTGTTCAGAAACAACAGTTACAACTTGCCTTACCAATACAACTTTCGCTTTTTACTTCATATCCTGGCGGACAGATGCACCTGAACGATCCTTCCAAATTTTGACAGGTACCAGGAGAGCACGAACCAGGGAGTGCCACACACTCGTTGGTATCTTTGGGGAGTGGAGGAAATCAAGAAAGGTTTAGAATCTTGTAACTCTGATGGTAACAAAACATGGAAAAGACTGAAGGGTTCTGTACTAATTTTTTTTTCTAGGGCAATTAATTACTTGAAGACCAACAACTATTCCAAAAAAGGCTGTTACATTTACTGTGTTTTCATTTAAATCACTATCATTCTCTTTTGATATTTAGATATTCAGACTGTGTTGCTTCCTTCTACGTGGGAGCTGTTAGTTTATTTCAGCTCATCAGTACCTGAACATCACGTGGTATCGTACATACCAACACAATTCTTGCCATCCAGAGTAAGCTCATATCCTTCATTACACAAACATTTGAAAGAACCAATTTCATTGAAGCACCGTCCATTTCTGCACACCTGACCAAAGAAGGAACTGCACTCGTCAACATCTGTTAAAAAAAAAAAAAAAAATTAAAAATATCAAAATTAAACCTCAGAAGTGAGAGTTGAATCCCAGCATAGTATATACAGCATGTTATAAACACACTCAAGTTTCAATACATGTTTCTGTGGAAAAGGTAAACTTTGCAGCAACAAGAGAACGCTGACAGCTGGTGGAAAGTAACTCTCACTCAAGCATTAAGGTGTATGCTCTAGTTAAACCATACATTTTTTATAGGGTATTTTACTTTCCAGGCTTATAGCATTACGTCAGTTACTGCATCTGGAGATATTCAATTACTGCCAAGTGTCTGCATGACACCAAGTCCACCAACAGAGGAGAAAATGTTACGTGGAGTGTTCTGGATTTTATCTGGAACCATATGCACTCGAATTTCCTCCTAAAAACCTGCCCTGCCAATCTCAGGTTTTGGACTGCATAATTTGCTTTTCTACAGGATGATTTTCTCCTCCATAACAGTTCTGAAAATGATGTTTTAAAATGCTTGTTATTTTGTAGGGTTACTTTACTAATGCAAACTTAAAGGAACACTGCATAAGGAAAAATATGGATGAGGAAGAATAAACGGAAAGGAGACTGGATAAGCATCACGGTGTAAGAAAATCTTGTACTTTGCCACAGACTCTTCTTACTATAATATTTTCTTTCCTGGATAAGGAGAAGATTTAAAATGTTTTTTTAAGATGTATTAGTTCTCTCCTGAAGCGGAAAGGAACAGTTAGAATTTGCTGTGTCTTCCTTCTGCAGGAGAAAGGAGTGTAAAGCCTCCCTCTTTTTTTTTGCTTATGCTCAAGGGAGCATAAGCACAAGGGAGAGGATCTCAAGGTTTATGAACCTGTTCCTTAGCCCAGGAAGGTTTTGGTTGCTTTATCACAAGAACCCAGGAACTATAGTCCAAACTCATCGGATATTCTGGTGCCCTGTGCTTTAGGGAATGTGAAATAGCAACGCCTGTGTCAGCTCTGCATTACTCTGCTCATTTTAGGACAGCAGATCTGGCAGGTTACAGATCAGCTGTCCTGGCTTTCTTATTGCTGATCTGCTTCCTCTTTCACAGCCTGTGCAAAAGTCAAGCAAAATGGTGAAATAAAGGAATAATTTTAAATTAATGAGGCAGCACTGGTGGTGGGAGAGAACACATTGCAAGTGGTGCCTGTGGACTGTGCTTGTAGTCAAAGATGGGCTGTAAATACCAAGAAAGTCTAAAGGAGGTGAGAGATGCATTAAAACACCAGTGAACTGAAAGGCTGCCCCAGTGGTCCAGAGATTTAGGGGGGGTTTTTTATCTCAGCTGGCTGGTAAAAAAAAAAAAACAATTAATTAGTTTAAAACATGACAGTAAGGATTAACCTCTAGGGCTGGTAACAGTAGGAGCTACTGCATTCAATTAACAGTCTTCACACCCTGACACCTCTTCTGTTTAACTACACACCATCCTCCTTGGCATGCCAAGCCAGCAGCAATGAAAATAAAAGCTTGGAGTACATCTCTTACCCACACAATCGTTGTTACGAGTTAATTCAAATCCCGGATAACACAGGCAGTTGTATGATCCAACTGTGTTCTTGCAGGTTCCATTTCCACATGGATACTGTTCACATTCATCAACATCTGCAAGGAGAGACAAACCACACGTGAGAACTGGTTTTCCCAGGTATTGCCCGTGCGCAATTACAATTGCTGTTGAAAACTCAATTCACAGTTTGATTTATATATGTAAATATATTAGGTCAATATTACACCCAGAATTACAAAGACGGCTTAAAAACTTTTGCAAACATCCATTTTTAAAAGGCACTGAAGTTCAACGTCTCCTGCTGTGTGCTACAGTAATTTCTGGAGTTTCATGGGGATCTGGAAGATGTTGAGATTTTATCCTGCTAATTCTTCAAAATTTTGCATCGTCAAAACAGGTCAGTTTCCCAAAAATCCTCCTCAGATCATCTGACTAATGTGATTTAGTTTAAATACAAGAAGATTCTAGGCATATATGAATAAGTACTACAATACGAATGGGTTTTAAATATCTGTTTAAAGTTGAAATGCATCACCTTTTCATTTTAAAACCCTGTAGAGCTGATTATGAACTAAAAGAACAAGAAAAACATTCTTATTGTTCAATCTTATTTCTTGTATCATCTCTATCATGTCATCATTTTCACATGAAATTAGCATAAAGTTACATTAAAAGGGGGATTCAGTTTTTTAAATGACACATGAACTCAACAGATTCAAACAATTGAAAAATGTGGCTTTTTAGCTCCAAGCTCTATCACTCTGTGATACATCCTCTGATAAAACTCTCTGTCAAATAAACCACTATGGTGCATTTTTGGGGAAATGTTTCTTCAGTAACGTGGAGCTATCTCTGAACACACTGTTTTGTTCTGATTTTTTTTCTCAAACTAATTTATCCCCTCCAAGGACAACTTTGCAGATTTTATTCACAAAAAAACCCAGAATTGTACGAACCATTTTTTTAATGTCAACATAACCTACTGAAAAAATTAGACTCATTTTCTCCCCCTGCAAAGACCCCCACAGCCAAACAAACCACACACAGAAGAATTTTCTCTCCCTACCCATGCACATAGTCTGATCTGGGGATGCCTTGAAGCCATTGTGACATACGCACTGGTAGCTCCCCTGCATGTCCACACACAAACCATGACTGCAAACGTTAGGAATTTCCAGACATTCGTTGCGATCTATAACAAAAACACAAAACAGATGGTGCACGTTATTGACCTCCATTATTTCCTCGTTTTACAAAATAATGTTTTTACAATCTATTATTATTATTAAGACCAGATTCAAAAATAAGTAAATCTGAATCATAACAAAACTTCATTTTACAGGAAGTGCTTGCCTACACACCTTGAAGTTAAAACCACTGTCAGGATTTGGCTGATACCCAAAGAATATTCTTTAACAATGTCACCCTGTCTTTTCTTTCCTTTTACTGAGTAATGTATAAAACAAAGCAGAACAGCAGAACGCACAAGGTAACAGAAAATAAAGGATGCTGAGAGAAACACACGCATACCATTGGTGAGGTACAAACAGGAGAGAAAAGCCATCTGATTTCTTACCAACGCAGGCACCGTTGGGTGACAGTTTAAAGCCAGCAGCACACTCACAGCGATAGCTACCAGGGCTGTTGATACAGTCAGCATTTCTCTGGCAGAGGTTGTCCCCGTTGCTGCACTCATCAATATCTGAAACGCCGAGAGTTCAGTCATAAGAAACCACTCCTGCCTCAGGTTTACATTGTGTTGTCTGTTTGTGCAAGAGGAAACTTCAGTCCTCCACAAACCACGAACAGCCTGACCTCAGCCTCGTGTGCTGGGGATGCTCACAAAAGGCAAAATCAACATAATTTCACCCCGTCACCTCTTGAATGAAGGAGGATCCCACGAATCCAACTTACCACACATAGAAGTCACTTGGCAATTTTACACATCTGTCTAAAGAAATCTGTGTATTAAAAAACCTTTCTCTTTGGCTTTGAACTGAAAAAATAAGTGGCACAGTTTGCAACTTTTTAGGTTGCACGTGTTAGCACAAAATCCTTGAACAAATGACAAAACTGTTACTGACTTTATGACACACAAAACTTTATTAGCTTCTATGAGTATCTGTGCCTCTAAAACTGTAGCAGGAAAGAAACAAGCTGGAAAAAAAATCCAGGAAACTTTTTTTTGAGAAGTTCTAAGAACAGGAATTAAATCTTCTCTGCAAAACAAAATAAAATAAAACAAAAACATTTCACTGACTACCTATTTAGGAGCTTGACAGAAAACAATTAGAAATTTTAGTAGGTCCATGTGCATCCATATTAAAGACAACTACTTAAACTGAGTTATAACCTTGAGCCCTACAAAAGCTCACAATCCTGTCTCTTAGATTTTGAAAATCACATTAATTAGATGTTCCCCTTCCCTTTAGGATAAGCTTAAGGGGGCTAAACAGAAAATAACAATTTCAAATCACCTTCACAGACAAGGAGCAGGTCATTGTAGCTGAATCCAGTGGGGCACTCACAGCGGAAGCTGCCAATCTGATTGATGCAAACTCCATTGGCACAGATGCCTGGGATTTCCTTACATTCATCAATGTCTGAAAGGAAGAGAGGAGCTACTCTAGGTACAGTTCATCATGTCTTTACACAGTGCAAGGATTCACATTTTCACTGGGTTTAAAACCAAGCTGAGACGTTCCTTTTGATCTACAGAAATTACACACAGGTTCTAAATTAAAACATATGCCCATTGTGACAGAAAATGGCACATGAGGTTCAGGAAGTGATCGAAACAGAGCTATACTAAATATTGGACAAGATGCAAAACTGTTATAAATGTGCAGAGAAGTGTCACAATATTTTTGAAGGCAAAACCTTTTATCTTACCAATTAAAACTCAAAATCATGAACTAGGATGGCAGGTGAGCAAAATGCCATAACAAAATGTAGAAATTAAAAAAAAA